>PVIW01014755.1:0-22184 GCA_004026585.1 Noctilio leporinus
AGTGTAAGGGTTGTGGGTGACTGGAGCCCATCAGCAGTTCAATGTGGGGACCAATCCTGGACAGGAGGTCCTGTCACAGGGCCCACTCATACCCACACCAACTTGGGCAATTTAGGCATGAATTCTCATCTGCCTACCTTTGGGCCGTGGGAAGAAACCTGGGTCCTGTGAGAAAAACCAGACAAAGGAAGACCATGCATCACCCAGGTGGAACATTTTCTTTTTCTAAACCTATGAAGAAATGAGGGTGAATAAAATGATGCAATTCCAAGAAGAAAAAAAAAGAGATCTGGAAGAACAGTACCAAGCAATTCACAATGTAAGTCTAATGAATACATACAATTAGTCAGTGAGGGCACACTTGAATCAAGCATACATGCAACATTAGGTAAGATAACTATGCATCATCCATAATGAAAATCCTACACATATCAAAAAATCACATATCATCTTCTTAACTACATTCATTCTTATGTAGGTTATAGCAATCAAAAAAGATTTTAAAGTATATATATATATATATGGATTGGGAGGAAGAAAAACAAAATAATCATTATTCATACACCATGTTTTCTCATAAAATAGCTGATATTTTTAATATCAGCTATTAATAAAAACAGTAATAAAAGAATGTAGCAATTTATTAGATATATGATCTATATATAACAATCTGGGATTTCCATACCCCAACAACAAAAGAAAATGTAATTTTAGAAGATACCATTTAAAATCAAAAGATATAATTATCAAAAGAAGTGTATACCATAAAATTACAGGGTTTTATTGAAAAACTAAGATTAAATAAATAAAAGAAAATGGCATGTCTAGAAAATTGAAAGTTGTCAATTCCCAAATAAATGAAAAATATCGATGTAGACACAATTAAAATTCTAATAGGGTTTTTGTTGATCTTCCAGAGATTTTGTATGCTAACTCTAAAAGTTATGTAGAAGAGCTCATTAAAAATATATATACACCCAGCTATTTTGCTAAATTTGCTTATTAGGTTGAGTAAGTTTTTGGTGGAGCCAATCGGGTTTTGTATGTACACTATCATATCATCTACAAATAATGACAGTTTGACTTCCTCCTTTCCAATCTGGATACCTTTGATTCCTTTTTCTTCTCTGATGGCTATAGCTAGAACTTCCAAGACAATGTTGAATAGAAGTGGAGAAAGTGGACAGCCTTGTCTTGTTCCTGATCTTAGGGGGAAAGCTTTCAGTTTTTGTCTGTTAAGTATGCTGTTGGCTTCAGGTTACTCATAGATGGCCTTTATGATGTTGAGGTATGCTCCCTCTATTCCAGCAATTCCACTATTTGGACTATATCCAAAGAACCCTGAAACACCAATTCATAAGAACCTATGTACACCTATGTTCATAGCAGCACTATTTACAATAGCCAAGTGCTGGAAACAGCCTAAGTGCCCATCATCAGTAGATGATTGGATCAAAAAACTTTGGTACATTTACACAATGGAATTCTATATAGCAGAAAGAAAGAAGGAACTTGTACCCTTTGCAAAACATGGATGGAAGTAGAGAGTATTATGCTTAGTGAAATAAGCCAGTCAATGAAGGACAAATATCATATGATCTCACCCATTATGGGACAATAATGAGCAAAACTAACAACAAGCAAAACAGAACCAAGTATATGAATACAAGGAATAGGCCTTCAGTGGTCAGGGGGAATGGGGTTGGGGGGAGGGGGGAGGCAGAGGCAGAGGCAAAGAAGGGGAGCAGCTTAGACAAGAACCTAGTATAAAGGAACCATGGACATGGACAACAGGTAGGATTGACTTTGGGGGGAATGGGTGGGTGGGGAGGGGGATAGAGGGGAGCAAAAAGGGGGTGGATGTAATACAACAACAGTAAAATTAAAAAGAAAATCTCAATGATTCTTTTTGCAGAAATAGAAAAACCCTTCTGAAAATCACATGGAATCACAAAGGACCCTAAATAGCTAAAACAATCTTGAAAAAGAAAAACAAAGAGCACTCACAATTTCTGATTTCAAAGGTTACCACAAAGCTACACTCATCAAAAACTGCATGGTATTGGCATAAAGATAGAAATTTCGACCGACAGTATAAAATAGGGTTCAGAAATAAAACTTTGAAATGTATATTCAAATGATTTTTAGTAAGAGTGCCAAAACCATTTAATCGGGAAAGAACAAACTTTCAACAAATGGTGCTGGACAAAATGGCTATCTACATGCAAAAGAACAAAGTTGGACTATTTTCTGACACCATATGCAAAAAGTAACCTAATACAGACCACAGATCTAAATTTAAGAACTAAGATTATAAAACACTTAGGGAAAAACCTAGAAGGAAGATTCATGGCATTGGATTTGGCAATGAGTTCTTGGATATGATACCAAAAGTTCAAGCAACAAAAGAAAAAATAGAAAAATTGGACTTAATCAAAATAAAAAACTTCTGTGCATCAAAGGGCACTACCAAGTGAATAAAAAGGTGACCCAAAGAATTAGAGAATGTGCTTGCAAATTATATCTGATAGGGTTAATATCCAGAATGTATATAAAATTTCTAAAACTCAACAACAAAAACTAGCAATACAATTAAAAACTGAAAAAAGAACACGAAAAGATATTTTTCCAGAAAAGATATACGCATGGCCAATAAGCTCCTGAAAAGATGCTTACCATACCTAACTATTAGGGAAATGCAAGTCAAAATCACAATGGCATACCACTTCACATCTGTTAGAATGACTACTATAAAAAATAAAACAAAATAACAAGAATTGGCAATGCGGAGAAATTGGAACACTTGTTTATTGTCAGTGGGAATGTAAAATGGTATAGCTGATGTGAAAAATCATACAATAATTCTTCAAAAATTAAACGTAGAATTACCAATGATCCAACAATTTCATTTCTTGATATGTACCTCCAAAACTGAAAGCAAGCACTTGAACAGATACCTGTACACCAGTTTTTATAGCAGCATTATTTCTAATAGCCAAAAACAGTAGAAACAACCAAAATGTCCACCAATGGATGAATAGATATACAAAATGTGGTGTTTATTCAGCCTTAAAAAGAAATGAAATTCTGATATATTATACACGTAGATGAACCTTAAAACACGCTAAATGAAATAAGCCAGACTGAAAAGTACAAACATTGTATGATTTCACCTATATGAGGGACCCGAAATAATCAAATTCATAGATACAGAAGCTAGAATAGTGGTTACCAGAGATAGTGGGGAGAGGATAATGAGGGATTATTTTAATGGATATAGAGTTTCAATTTGGGGTAATAAACAGATCATAGAGATGTAGAGTGGTGAAGACACAAAAATATGAATTTACTTAATGCCACTAAATTATATATTTAAAAATGGTTAACGTGGTAAATTTTATGTCATATACATTTTACCACAATAAAAAGTTAATAAGTACACAGATAAAAAAAAAAAAAAAAAAACAGGCTGGAGTAGTGAAACTTATTTCAGACAAAATACATTTTACAGTGAAGGTCATAAAAAGAGACAAAGAAGAATATTCCATAATACTTAAGGGAACAATCCATCGAGAAGGAATAACTCTGGTAAACATATATGCACTCAATGTAGGAGCTATGAAACATATAAGGAAAATCTTGGAGGACTTCTAGAAGAATATAGGCAGCAACATATTCATAGTAGGGGATTTTAGTATCCCGCTATCAACAACAGACAGATCTTCCAAACAAAAATCCACCAAGGATGTTGTGTCATTGAACAACACTCTAGAGGAAATGGACCTAACTGATATATACAGAACCTTTCACACCAAAAAAGGAAAATACACATTCTTTTCAAATGTGCACGGAACATTCTTAAAGATAGACCACATAGTAGGTGACAAGACAAGCCTCCACAATTACAGAAATATTCTAATTGTACCAAGCATCTTCTCAGAACATAATGGATTGAAACTAGAAACCAACCTCAAAAGAAAAAACCAAAAACACTCTAACTCATGGAGACTAAATAACATGCTTTTAAGTAACGAGTGGGTTAACAATGAGATCAAAGAGGAAATCAAAAAGTTTCTGGAAAGAAATGACGATAAATATATTACAGTCCAAAACTTATGGAACACAGCAAAGGCAGTCCTTAGAGGGAAAATCATAGCAATACGGGCTACATATAAGGTCAGAAGAAGTTTATAGAAACAACCTAACCATAAAGCTGCAAGAACTAGAGGAGCAACAACAAACTCCAGAGTAAGTATAAGAAAAAAAATTATCAAAATCAGAACAGAATTAAGTAATTTTGAGACAGAAACCACAATGTGAAGAATCAAAAAGTCCAGGAGCTGGGTCTTTGAAAACATTTAAAAAAAAATTGACAAGACTTTATCCAGACTCATGAAGAAAAAGAGAGGACCCAAATAAACAGAATCAGAAATGAAAGATGAGAAATCACAACTGATACTTCAAAAATACAAAGGATTGGAAGAAATTACTACAAACAACTATATAACAAGAAAAATTACAACCTGGGTGAAATGGGCACATTTCTGAAAGCATATAACGTATCAAAACTAAAAATAGAAGAAGCAAAAAATCCTGAATAGAACAATAACAAGTAGTAAAATTGAAGAAGTAATCAATTATCTCCCAAAGCCCAAGAGCCCCGGACCAGATGGCTACTCAGGTGAATTGTACCAAAGACTTAAAGAAGATCTAACTCCTATCCTTCTCAACCTATTCTAAAATATCCAAGAAGAGGGAAGACTCCCAAACTCTTTCTATGAGGCCAATATTATTCTAATCCCAAAACCAGGGCAAGACACAACTAAGGAAGAAAAATATACAGAAATATCTCTGACAAACATAGAGGCTAAGATTCTCAACAAAATATTGGCCAACTGGATACAGCAATACAATAAAAAGATCATACACCATGATCAAGTGTTGGGAACCCCTGAGTCAAGGCATGGCCGGACTCAGGGCTTCAAGGCGGGCTGATGGCCAAAAGGTCAACAGCTTGGCTGAGAAGAGTTCCAATGATTACAAAGTTCCACATCATGTTTAGAGGACAAGCTGACCTTCAGTAAGAGTGAATAGCAGCTGTGTAGTGAAAGACATAACATAAGTGGTATGCTTCAAAAGTGATAATAAGTAGTTAATAAGAAATAAGCAAACATCTTGTGGGAAAAAGTACTTTCAGCCAAAATAGTGTCACTACGAGATAGGTTTGAATGCTTGAAAAACCTATATAAGTTTTGTGTGAACAATAAAGTGGTGCTGTCACCACGAGTGGCAGTCCTCCTGACCCCAACTTTTTTGTGTTTGTCTTTTCATTATGAATCCTACCCCGTCTATCATTCTTCTGGCCTGGCAGAAATACAATATATCCATATCATAGGGACACCAGACAGACTAAAGAAGCATGGAAAAGAAAACCTGTTTGAAAAAAAAAAATGACCAAAATATTCCCTAACTTGATAAAAGAAAAAGTCATGCAAGTTAAGGGAGTACAGAGGGTTGAAATGAAGATGAACCCTAAACAGATGAACCCACTCCAACGTACATCACAATTAAAATGGCAAATTTAAGAGACAAAGAGAATTCTAAGAGCAACAAGAGAGAAACAGCTAATAACATTCAAAGGGGCTATGATAAGGTTATCAGGTTGTAGCCAGAAGAGAATGGCAAAAAATATTCCAAGCAATGAAAACAAAGGACTACCAAGACTACTCTACCCAGCAAAGCTTTCATTCAAAATGAAAGGTGAAATAAGGAGTCTCCCAGACAAAAAAAAAAAAAAAAAAAAAAAACCTAAAAGGATATATCTTGAGAGGTTCCGGCAAGATGGTGGAAGAATTAAGTGGAGCTATACCAATCTCCTCCCAGGTTGCAATTGGAATTACTTTTTTTGGAGAATAAATCAGCTGGAATTACCAACAGAACACCAGCTGCAAAAGTCTTATCACCATGGACAGAACAGAAGAGGACACTACATCACAACGTGACTGGTAGAAATTCAAAAATGCAAGAGGCTGCCTGGGACCATACCAGAGGCAGCAGCCAAAGGAACAAAGCCCAGAGTTCCACCTGAGAAGGGTGGGTTCTGGTTCCCCACTGGGGTTTCCCAGCCTACCTCAACACAGCAGAGAGAGCAGCATAGAGCTGAGAATGGCAGAAAACCTTGGAGTTTACTGGCCTGAGAGAGCACTGGAGACAAAGAACTACTAGGATAACCACAACAAAAATATATTGGCACACTCCTACCCTGGACTCCAGCAGAGGGAGGGCAGAGTAGACTGTAGACCCATGCAGCAGGTTTATAGTTGTGGCTTGGGGAAAAGAAGTGGGGAAGCAGCAGTGGGGATCCCAGTGCTGACTCATTGCCCACACCTCAGGCACACTGTGCTGTGCCAAGTAGCTTCCATATGAGGGGTCCTCATAGTCCCACTTACTGAAAGCAATATGCCCCTGCCAGTGGTGCCTGAGCCTGGCTCCTGATCACAATTATTTGATTGACATCCAAGTAAACCTCTTCTGCCCTGCCCTGTTGAGCATAGATACAATACTAGGCACCTGAAGAGGTATTTCTTGCCCAGCAGCACCTGGGCCTGGTGGCTGATTACAAACTCTCTGATTTATAGCTGGATCAGTCAGACAGCCCCACACAGTGGCAAGTGAGCCTGGTGGCTGATCGTAGATTCATTAATTTGCAACTGAGTCAGTCATACTCACCCAGCAGCACCTGGGCCTGGTGGCTACTTACAAACTCTGACTTACAGCCAGGTCAGTCAGCCCTACACAGTGGCATGCAAACCTGGTGGCGGATTCATTGCTTTGCAACTGAGTCAGTCCTTCTCGCTCAGTAGAGCCAGGGACTGGCAGCTTTTTACAAACTCTCTGACTTGTAGCTGAGTCAGTCAGACCGCCCCTCACAGTGGCATGTAAGCCTAGTGGTTCATCCTGGATTCATTGCTTTCTAACTGAGTCAGTCATACCCAGCAGCAGCAGGGCCTGGTGGCTAATTACAAACTCTCTGACTTACAGGTGGGTCAGTCAGTCAGCCCTGCAAAGTAGTGTGCCAGGCTGGCGGCTGATCTTGGATTCATTGTTTTGAAACTGAGTTGGTTTGTCCCCTCCAAGTGGCCCCTGGGCCTGGCAGCTGATCGCAAACTCTTTGGATTACAAGGGAATCATTCAGTCTAAGTCAGCACCATGTGAGCTTGGTGGCTAATCACAGGTTCTTTGGGTTACAATTGAACCTTGCTGTCTAGTCCAGCAGCTCCTGAGGCTGGTGTCTGGGCAAAGATTCATTGGACTATAATTGGATCTTTCTGCCTAGCCCAGTGGCACCTGAACCTAGTGGCTGTTCACAGATTCATTGATTTACAACTGAATCTGCACCACCAAGGTTCACCTAAGTGGGCAGCTAATCCATTGGATTACAATTGAACCTCTCTGTCTAGCCCAGCAGAGCCTGAATTTGGTAGCTGATTAATTGATTTACAAGTGAAACGGTCTGTCCCCCCAAGCTCCATCTGAGCATGGCAGTGGATCACAGATCAATAGGATTATAACTGAATCAATCCTTCTAGCCCAGCAGTTCCTTAGACTGGCAGCTGAACACAGTCTGATTAGATTACCAAGAAACCTAAAATGGGGGCTGGGGAGGAGAAGAAACAGTCCATCACCAATAGGAAAGGAGGAATTCTCAGAAAGACCACTAAATGAAAGAGAGGCAAGCAAACTATCAGATATGGAATTCAAAAGAATGATGATAGAGAAGTTCGATGAGCTCAGCCAGCTCAAAGAAAACTACAAACAACTCTAGAGGAACTACAAACAACTCCAGGGAAGTTACAAGGAACTTATTGAGAACTACATCAGCATTAAAAAGGACATAGAAACTACCAATAAGAGCCAGGAGAAAATGAATAATATAATTTCTGAATTGAAGAATACAGTAGAAGGAATCAATCGTAGGCTAGAGGAAGTAGAGAATCGGATCAGTGGAATTGGGGGACAATGTAGAAAAAATTCCAAGACAGTGCAACAGAGTGAAAAAAGGCTGAACATGGCCCTGGCTGGTAGCACAGTGGATAAGGCGCTGGCCTGCGAACCCAAAGGTCACAGGTTCGATTCCCCAGCCAGGGCACATAACAAGGTTGCAAACCAGGTCTCCAGTCAGGTCTGTGGCTGGGGCAGGTGAAAAGCAACCATACATTGATGTCTCTCTCCCTCTCTGCCTCTCTCCCTTCCCCTCTTTCTAAAAATAATGAAATAAAATCTTAAAAAAAAAGCTGAACATGAATGAAGAGGTTTTAAGAGAGCTGCAGGACAACATGAAATGCAATAATATCCATATCATAGTGATAACAGAAAGGGAAGAGAAATAAGGAATGAAAAACCTGTTCAAAAAAGTAATGATAGCCCTGGCTGGTGGGACAATGGATAAGACTCATGCCTACGAATGCAAAGGTTGCTGGTTGGAATACCAGCTAGGGCAGCATACCCAGGATGCAAGCCAGGACTCCAGCAATCTGGAGCTGGAGGGAGGTGAAAGGCAACCATACACTGATGTTTCTCTGCCACTCTGCCTCTCTCCCTTCCCTTCTCTCTCAAAAATAACAAATAAAATCTTTTAGAAAAATAATGATATAAAACTTCCTTAACATTATGAGTGAAAACATTACTTAAGTTCAGGGAACACAAAGGGTCCCAATGAGGTCCCAATGAATCCAAACAGTCCCACTCCAAGACACATAATAATTAAAACGGCAAAATTTAAAGACAAACAGAGAATCCTAAAAGCATCAAGAGAGAAAAGGGCACATAACATATAAAGGGGCTCCAAATAGGTTATGAAATAATTTCTCAACAGAAACAATACAAGCCAGAAGGTAATGGCAATAAATACTCCAAGTAATGGAAAACAAAGGCCGGTAACCAAGAGTACACTACCCAGCAAGGCTCTGGCTGAAAATGGAAGGAGAAATAAGGAGTTTCATAGACAAAAGAAGGGTAAAAGAATATATCTCTTCCAAGCCAGCACTGCAAGAAATGCTAAAAAGTCTGCTTTTATAACATGAAGAAACAGGGGGAGACAGAGAGGAACACAGGTGCAAAGGGAAAAAAGGGTAATAAGTATCTATCAATAATAACCTTAAATATAAATGGATTAAATGTGCCAATCAAAAACCATAAGGTAGCTGAATGGCTAAGTAAAACATGACACACATAGACGCTGTCTACAAGAGACCTACCTAGAATAAAAGATATATATAGCCCTGGCAGGTGGCTCAGTGGATAATCTCTGGCCTGGGAATGCAAAGGTTGCTGGTTCAATTTTCATTCAGGGTACATAAGAGGTTGCAAGCCAGGTCTCCAACCAGGTCTGTAGCTGAAGGCAGGTGAAAGGCAATCATGCACTGATATTTCTCTCCCTTGCTTCCACTCTCCCTGCCCTTCTCTCCCTAAAGATAATTAATAAAATCATTGAAAAAATATTTTAAAAAAGATATACACAGGCCGTGGCTGGTGGCACAGTGAATAAGGCACCAGCCTGCAAACTCAAAGTTCACTGCTTTGATTCCCAACCAGGGCACATAACCAGATTGCAAGCCAGATCTCCAGCCAGGTCCATAGCTGGAGGCAGGTGAAAGGCAACCATACATTGATATCTCTCTCCCTCTCTGCCTCCTTCCCTTCCCCTCTCTCTAAAATTAATAAACAAAAATTAATTTAAAAAAGATATACACAGACTAAAAGTGAAAGGATAGAAAAAATTCAAGTAAATGGACATGTAAAAAAGCTGAGATAGCAAAACTTATATCAGGAAAAATCAATTTTACAATGAAGGCCATAAAGAGAGACAACAAACATTTCATAATGCTTAAGGGAACAATCCATCAAGAAACTATAACCCTTGTAAACATACATATATGCATTCAGCATACAAGCACCCACATATATAAGGAAATCTTGGAGGACTTCAAGAAGGATATTAACAACAACACATTCACAGTAGGAAATTTTAACTCCCCATTATCAACAACAGAAATATCTTCAAAGAAAAGAAACACCAGGGATAATGTGGCATTGAACAACACTCTAGAACAAAGGGACTTAATTAATATATACAGAATTTTTCACCCCAAAGAAACAAAAACACATTCTTTTCAACTGTCATGGAACATTCTCAAAAATAGACCACATGACATGACCCAAAACAAACCCCCATGAATTCAAGTAAGTTAAAATCAAACAAGCATCTTCTCAGATCAGAATGACTTGAAATTAGAAACCAACTTCAAGGAGAAGCCTAAAAAATTTCAAATCCATGTAGGTTGAAAAATATCCTATTTAACTATCATTTAGTTACAGTAAGATCAGGAAAAGATAAAAAAAAAAAATTAGATAAAAAAAAAAAAATGAACACACAAGTACCCAAAACCAATATGATGCAGCAAAGACAGTCCTCAGAGGGAAGTTCACAGCAATATGGCCCACATAAAAAGCATAGAAAAATCTTAAATAAAAAACCATCAAGTTCCAAGAACTAGAGAAATAATAATAAACGAAGGCCAGAGTAAGTAGAAGGAAGGAATTTATCAAGATCAGAGCAGAACTAAATGACATAGGGACTAAAAGAAAATTCAAAGGATCAGTAAATCCAGGAGCTTATTCTGTGAAAAGATAAATAAAAATGACAAGCCTTTAACCAGACTCATCAAGAAAAAAAGAAAAAGGACTGAAATAAATACAGTCAGAAACAAAAGAGTAGAAATCACAACCAAAACCAAAAACAAATAAAAAGAATTGTAAGAAATAACTACAAAAATATATATGATAAGAAATATGACAACCTGGGTGAAATGGACAAATTTTTAGAAACATATAACCTACCAAAACTGAATTCAGAAGATGCAGAAACCCTGAATAAACAAAAAACAACTAGTGAAATTGAAGAAATAATCAAATATCTCCCAAAGCACAAGAGACCCACACCAGATGGTTACAAAGATGAATTCTACCAGACATTTAGAGAGAACTAACTCATATCCTTCTCAACCTATTCCAAAAAATCCAGGAAGAGAAAAGATTCCCAAACTTTTTTATGAGGCCAATATTAATCTAATCCCAAAACCAGGTCAAGACACAACTAAGAAAGAAAGCTACAGGCCAATATCTCTAATGAACATAGATGCTAAGATTCTCAAGAAAATATTGGCCAACTGAATCGAGCAATGCATTAAAAAAGATCATACACCACGATCAAGTGTGTTTCATCCCAGGGATGCAAGGATGGTACAACATTCATAAATCAATAAATATAATACACCACATCACCAAAATGCAAGACAAAAATGACATGGTCATATCAATAGACTCTGAAAAAGCATTTGATAAAGTACAGCAACGATTTATGATAAAAAAACACTCAGCAAAATGGGAAGAGAGGGAGCATACTTCAACATAATAAAAGCCATATATGAGAAACCTGAAGCCAATGTCATACTCAATGGGCAAAAACTAATAGTTTTCCCCCTAAGACCAGGAAAAAGACAAGGCTGTCCCCTTTCTCCACTTCTTTTCAAAATCGTTTTGGAAATTCTAGCCAAAGCTATCAGGTAAGAAAAATTAATCAAAGGTATCCAAATTGGAAAGGAGGAAGTCAAACTGTCATTATTTGCAGATGATATGATAGTGTACATACAAAACCTGATAGTCTCCACCAAAAATGTACTAGACCTAATGAGCAAACCTGGCAAAATAGCTGGATATAAAGTCAATATTCAGAAATTAAAAGCATTTTTGTATACCAATAATGAAACATCAGAGATAGAAACCAGATAACAAATTTCATTAATCATAGCAAAAAGGAAAATAAAGTACCTAGGAATAAACTTAACTAAGGAGGTAAAATACCTGTACTCAGAAAACTATAGAACAATGAAGAAAGAAATGAAGGAAGATACAAATAAATGGAAGCATATACCATGTTCATGGATGGGAAGAATTAACATCATAAAAATGTCCATACTACCCAAAGCAATCTATAGATTCAATTCAATCCCAATTAAAATACCAATGACAGACTTCACAGAAATAGAAAAAAATACTTCAAAAATTTATATGGAGCCAAAAACACCCATGAATAGCCACAGCAATCTTGAAAAAGAAGAACAAGGTAGGAGGAATCACAATATCGGACATCAAACTATACTACAAGGCTACTGTCATCAAAACAGCATGGTACTGGCATAAGAGTAGACATAAAGATCAATGGAACAGAATAGAGAGCCCAGAAATTAACCCAGGATTCTATGGTCAACTAATATTCAATAAAGGGGGAAGGAACATAAAATGGAGTAAAAGCATTCTCTTCAACAAGTGGTGTTGGAAGAACTGGACAGCAATATGCAAAAAGATGAACCTAGACCACCAATTTACACCATTCAATAGAATAATCTCAAGATAGATAAAGGTACTGCTTAAACATGAGCAGTACCACCATAAAGGTCCTGCAGGTATATATATAGGCAGTAAAATCTTAGATATCCTATGCAGAATTATGTTTACTGATCCTTCTCCAAGGGCAAAGGAAATAAAAGAATGAATCAACAAATGGGACTATATCAAATGGAAAAGTGTCTGCTCAGCTAAGAAAACTTCAGCAAAATTAAAAGGGAACTAACTGTATGGGAAAACATATTTGCCAATGTTACTTCAGATAAGGGTTTGATATCTAAAATATATAAAGAACTTATGTGACTCAACATTAGAAAGACTGACAGCCCAATTAAAAATTGGGCAAAGGACCTGAACAGACACCAATCTGAGGGAGACATACAAAGAGCTCAAAAGCAAATGAAAGAATGCTCAACATCACTAGTCATCAGAGAGATGCAAATTAAAACCACAATAAGACACCACCTCACACCTGTCACAATGGACAGGATCAACAAGTCAAGAAAGAACAAGTGTGGCCAGGATGTTGGCCAAAGAGAACCCTGGTGTACTGTTGATGGGAATGCACAATGGTACAGCCACTATGGAAAACACTATGGAGTTTCTTTACAAAACTAAAAATGGAGCTGTCTTTTGATCTAGCAATTCCACTAGTAGGACTATACCCGAAGATCCCTGGAATACCAATTCATAAGAACCTATGTACCCCTATGCTCATAGCAGCGCTATTTTCAATAGCCAAGTGCTAGAAATAGCCTAAATGCCCATCAGTGGATGATTGGATCAAAAAAAACAAAACAAAAAAAGAAAAAAAACTTTGGTACATTTACACAATGGAATACTACACAGCCGAAAGAAGGCAGGAACTCCTACCCTTTGCAACAACATGGATGGAACTGGAGAATATTATGCTTAGTGAAATAAGCAGCCAGTGAAAGACAAATACCATATGATCTTATCCATTACAGGACAATAATGAACAAAACAAACAAATAAGCAAAACAGAACCAGACACATGAATACAGTGAATAGACCTTCAGTGGGCAGGGGTGATGGGGAAGAAGGCCGTGGGAGTGGGGAGGAAGAGACAAAGAACGGGAGCAGTTTAGTCATAAACTAGTATGGAAGAACCATGAACATAGACAATAAGTGGGATTGACTTTTGTGGGGGAGTGGGTGGGGGGGGAAGGGGACAGAGGGGAGTAAATAGGGGATGGATGTAATACAACAACAACAAAATTAAACTTAAAAATAAAATTTAAAAGAACAAAAATTGTTTAATAAAAAATTATTGTTTAAAAAATGAATTTGAGAAAATACCTGGATACAAAATCAATATCCAGAAATTGAAGGCATTTTTGTATACCAACAATGAAACATCAGAAAGAGAAACTAGAAAAGGATCACATTTACTATAACAAGAAAAAGAAATTACCTAGGAATAAACTTAACCAAGGAGGTAAAAGAACTATACTTGGAAAACTAAGAACATTGAAGAAATAAATTTAAAAACATACAAATAAATGGAAGCCTATACCATGTCCATAGATGGAAGAATTAAAATCATTAAGATTTCCATACTACCCAAGTAAATTTATAGATTCAATTCAACCTCTATTAAAATACTAATGACATATTTCACAGCTCTTGAACAAAACCTCCAAAAATTTATATGGCGAGGAGAACCAATATAGAGGAGCTACACCAATCTCCTCCCAACACCAAACTGGAATTACAACTTAATTGGAGAAAAATCATGCAGCATAACCAACAGAACACCAACTGGAGAGAAGCCTTATTACCATGGACAGAACATGAAGAGCTGATTCATCTCAACATGACTGGTAGGAAGTGCAGAGACACCAGAGTGCTGGCGGGGCTCCCATGGGCAGCAGCTGAAGAGACAGAGAAACATCTTAGCAGCTGAGGGTTCCACCTGAGAAGGGTGGGATCTAAACCCCCAACTGGACTTCCCAGCCTACGGCAACACAGCTGAGAGTAAAACAGCACCCAGCTGTTAAAAGCAAAAAGCCTCCAGGTTTAGCTACTTGAGAAAGAGACTGAATTCTTAAAGGGACCATGCACAAAAATACAGAGGCACTCACCTACCCTGGGTTCCAGAGAAAGGGCACAGTGGACAAGAGACAGTTAAGGAGGGTTTGGGGCAATGATTTTAGGGGGAAAGTTGAGGGAGTAGCCCAAGAGTCCAGGGCTGACCCATCCCCCATACAGCCAGCAGACCACTCATCTCCAAAGGGTGGGAGCCTAAGGGGAAGCCACAGCCCCACCCAACAGTGTCTAAACCTGACCTCAGAACACAAATTGACTGGATTAACAACTGAATTCATCTGCCTCGCTCTGACTTGCCTAAAACTGACTACTGATCACAGACTGATTAGATTAACAACTAAAGGAGACAAAGAGAGTGGATCTCTGGTAGTCTCCAACTGGCTGACTAGGCCCAGGCTAGGTCATGAGCTGATGTTACCAAGCACAGATCCAGGAAGTTAAAAAAGTGCACCTGTACACCACAGAAGGTCACACCACTAAGACAGCAAGTTAAAGCAGACCAATCTAGGAAGCAGAAACAAACAAGAGCCACCTAAAATGGGGAGACAAAGAAAAAAACCCTCAGCAAATGGAAAGGAGGAATCCCCAGCAAAATTAAATAGAGGCAAGCACACTCTTAGGCATGGAATTCAAAATGATGATAGAGAAGCTCAATGAGCTTCGTGAGTTCAAAGAAAACTACAAACAACTCCAGGGGAACTATGAAAAACTCCAGGAAGAACTACAAAAAACCTCCAGAGAAGCTACAAGGAACTTACTGAGAACTACACAAGCATTAGAAAGGACATAGACACCATCAATAAGAGCCAGGAAAAAAATGAAGAATACCATTTCTGAGTTGAAGAACACAGTAGAAGGAATCAAAAGCAGGCTAGAGAAAGCAGAGAATTGGATCAGTGAGCTGGAGGTAAATGTAGAAAAAAATTCCCAGGCAGTGAAAAGACTGGAATAGAATGAAGAGGTTTTAAGAGAGCTGCAGGACAGCATGAAACGTAATAACATCCATATCATAGGGATACCAAAAGGAAAAGAGGAGGAACAAGGGATAGAAAACCTCTTTGAAAAAATGACAGAAAACTTCCCTAATTTGAGGAGAGAAAATGTCATGCAAACTCAGGAAGCACAGAGGGTCCCAAGGAAGATGAACCCAAACAGGCCCACTCCAAGACACATCATCATGAAAATGGCAAATTTCAAAGACAAGGAGAGAATCCTAAAAGCAGCAAGGGAGAAATAGCTAATAACATACAAGGGGGCTCCCATAAGGTTATCAGCTGATTTCTCCACAGAAACACAACAATCCAGAAGGGAATGGCAAAAAATATTCCAAGCAATGAAAATCAAAGGCCTGCAACCAAGAATACTCTACCCAGCAAGGCTGTCATTCAAAATGGAAGGTGAAATTAGGAGCTTCCCAGACGAAAAGAGTCTAAAAGAATATGTTTCCACCAAACCTGCATTGCAAGAGATGCTAAAGGGTCTTCTTTAAGAAGATGAAGAAACAGAGAGACATACAGAAACACAGATACAAAGGTAAATAGATTAAATGCACCAATGAAATGACATATGGCAGCTGAATGGACAAGAACCAACTTTAGCTTATGAATGCTTTAAAGTGATCTTGTTACTATACCTGAAGAACCCTGAAACACCAATTCATAAGAACCTATGTATCCCTATGTTCATAGCCGTGCTATTTTCAATAGCCAATTGCTGGAAAAAGCCTCAAGGCCCATCAGTGGATGATTGGATCAAAAAAACTTTGGTACATTTACACAATGGAATACTATACAGCAGAAAGAAAGAAGGAATTCCTATTCTTTGCAACAACATGGATGGAACTGGAAAGTATTATGCTTAGTGAAATAAGCCAGTCAGTGCAAGACAAATACCACATGATTTCACCAATTACAGGACAATAATGAGCAAAACAAGCAAAACAGAATCAGATACATGAATATAGTGAATAGACCTTCAGTGGGCATGGGGGAGGGAGGAGGATGAGGCAAAGAAGGGGAGCAGTTTAGTCAAGGAATTAGTATGAAAGAACCATGGACATGAGAAACAAGTGGGATTGACTTTGGGGTGGAGTGGTTGGTGGTGAAGTGGACATAGGGGAGTAAAAAGGGGATGGATGTAATACAACAGCAATAAAATTAAATTTAATAAAATTTATATGGAGCCAAATATTTTAATGAATAGCCACAGCAAGCTTGAGATAAAACAAAGTAGGAGGAATCACAATACTGAATATCAAACTATACTGCAAGGCCACTGTAATCAAAATAGTCTGATACTAGTATAAGAATAGACATACGAATTAAAGGAACAGAAATAGAGGCCAGAAATAAACCCAGTTTCCTATGGCCAATTAATATTCAACAAAGGTGGAAGGAGCATGACCTGGAGTGAAAATAGCCTCTTCAATAAGTGGTGTTTGCAGACCTGGACAGCGACATGCAAAAAAATTAAAGTAGACCAACTTACATCATTCATGAGAATAAATTCAGGATGGATAAAGGACTTAAACATAAGCCCTACCACCATAAAATTCATAGAGGAAAACATAGACACTATAATTTCAAATGCCCCACACAGCAATATTTTCAGTGATATTTCTCTGAGGGCAAGGGAAATTGAGGAACAGATAAACAAATGAAACTACATCAAACTAAAAAGTTTCTGCTCAGCTAAAGAAAACATCAGCAAAAATGAAAAAGGGACCAACCATATGGGAAAACATTTGCCAATGATACCTTAGCCAAAGTATACAGCTCAATACCAGGGAGACAGAGAGCCCAATTTAAAAATGTGCAAAGCATCTGAACAGACACTTCTCTGAGGAAGACATACAAAAGGCCTATAGACATAAGGAAGAATGTTCAACCTCACTAGCCATTAGAGAGATGCAAGTTAAAACTACAATGAGATACCACATCACACAGGTCAGAATGGCAATCATCAACAAATCAACAAACAACAAGTGCTGTTAAGGATGTGGAGAAAAGGGAACCCGGGTGCATCATTGGTGGGAATGCAGAATGCATTGGTGCAGCCACTGTGGATAACAGTATGGAATTTCCTCAAAAAGCTAAAAATAGAACTGCCTTTTTTTTTTTTTTTTTTAAATAGAACTGCCTTTTGATCCAGCAATTCCACTGTTAGGATTATGCCCAAAGAATGCAGAAACACCAATTTAAAAGAACCTATGCAAAGGCCCTGGCTGGTAGCACAGTGGTTAAGGCGCCGGCCTGCGAACCCAAAGTTGCAGGTTCAATTCCCCAGCCAGGGCACATAACCAGGTTGCAAGCCAGGTCTCCAGTCAGGTCTGTGGCTGGAGGCAGGTGAAACACAACCATACATTGATGTCTCTCTCCCTCTCTGCCTCTCTCCCATCCCCTCTTTCTAAAAATAATAAAATAAAATCTTTAAAAAAAATAATAAATAAAAGAACCTATGCAACCCTATGTTCATAGCAGTGCTATTTACAATAACAAATTGTTGGAAGCAGTCTAATTGCCCATCAGTGGATGAATGGATCAGAAAACTTTGGTACATTTACACAATGGAATACCATGGAGCAGAAAGAAAGAAGAAACTCCTACCTTTTGGTGACCACATGGATGGAACTGGAGAGAATTATGCTTAGTGAAATAATCCAGGCAACAAAAGAAAAATACTATATGATCTCATCCATTGCAGGACTCTAATAAACAAAACAAAACATAGCAGCAGAATAGAACCAGAGGCATAGAAACCAGGAACAGACTGACAGTGTGCGAAGGGGAGTGGGGAGGCAGAAAAATAGGCAAAGGAGAAGAGGTTTATCAAGGAACTGGTGTAAATGACCCATGGACATGGACAACATGTGGGGATTGACTGTGGGAGAGGAGATGGGGTTGGTGGTGCAGGGGAGACCAATGGGGGAAAATGGGACAAATGTAATACAAGAACAATATTTTTTTTATTTTGAAAAAAGAAAAAACTAAACTAAATTAATGCCAAAATGTTAGCATCTATTCAATTTTAAACATTTAATAATTTAAAAACCATACTGTCATCTATTTTAACCATTTTACCAAAGTTCAACCTCTGTAATCTCATCAGATGAGTTTTTCAGCGCCAGAAACCATCTCTCTCTAACTCAGACTTCAAGGTCCATTTTTCACCTTTCATTAGTAAATTCACTTTGCAGTCTCTGGCTTGACCTTCAAAATTAGCAAGACAGGCCTAGAAGGAGTTCAGGAGGTAATTAAGCACCAGGTTCTTTAAATCTGTGCCAGGAAACAAACTTAGAGAGACATTTCCTAATACCTAATGTCCAATTTTGGATATGCACTGCTGAAATGTGCAAATCGAAATGTGCCAGGTTTTGTTAATTGGAGCACAACAGGTAAATTTAATCATGTACTAAATGTTATAGTCTCTATTTTTTGAAAAATGCTGAATAAATATGAGCATAGATGCAGAGTAAAGATCCTGCATTACGTTTACCCTATTATTTAATTATGAAACTTTTGGCACAGCTTCATCTTTATCAGCCTTAAAACCCTGAATTTTATCATGGCAGCAACAGAGTGTTCTTTCCTTTTTAATTTAAGTTTACTTTTCAATTTAGAACTGATGATGCTGACAGATGCTTTAATTCACTTGGAAGTTCACAGTTCACTTTGATTTATCTTATTCTTACTTCTGGAAACTTGTACATAAGAAGATTGTCCAGAGGGAGGGAAGATGGCGACAGAGTAGAGAGCAGTGCTGATGGTGTTCTCAAGTACCAAAGTAGCTAGAGGACAAGATAGGGAGCATGAGATGTCTTCAGGACCCTAGGAATTGGAACAGGCAGCATCTGGACACAGGGGACCACAGCCCAGAGGCAGAGGAGGCCAGCAGGACAGTAGCCCTCAGGTCTAGGCTCCATCTGGACCAGTCAGAGATTATTGAGGGTGAACAGCCATCTAAACCCTTTCTTCTTATTATTATTATCATTTTTATTTCTTTTTTCCTTTTGCAATTTTTTTTTTGTTTGGTCTGGTGTGGTATTTTGTTTTTGTTCTTTTTGTTTCTTTGTTTTTATTTTTGATTTTGTTTTTTTTGTTTTTGTTTTTGTTTCTGCTAAAAGCCCACAGGTCCAGAATACAACCAGACAGCCCAAATAAAGGACACACCAAGAACAGCAGTGGAGAAAATCTGGGAGACGGCAACATTGAACTCCACAAATCTCCTATCACAGAAGGGTGCTCAACTAAGGCAAGGAAGCAAAGCAGGTTAGCCCAAGGAAAGAACAAAAATAAATAAATAAATAAAGAGCAAGCAAAACAGACACCCAAAATGGGGAAAAAAAAAGAATCAGTCCATCACCAAAAGGAAAGGAAGAATCCCCAGAAAGAACACAAAATGAAACAGAGGCACCTGGAATATCAGGTAAGAAATTCAAAAGAATGATGATAGAGAAGCTAAGTGAGCTCAGCCACATCAAAGAGAACTGTAAACAACTCCAAGAGAACTACAAAGAACTCCAGGGAAATTACAAAGAATTCCAGGGAAGTTACAAGGAACTTACTGAGAACTACAACAGCATGAAAAAGGACATGGAAACTATCAATAAGTGCCAGCAGGAAATGAAGAATACAATTTCTGAATTGAAGAATACAGTAGAAGGAATAAACAATAGGCTAGAGGAAGCAGAGGACCGGATCAGCAAGTTGGAGGATAATGTAGACAAATACTCCAAGACAGTAAAAGAGAATTAAATAAGGCTTAATAAGACTGAAGAAGGGTTAAGAGAGCTGCAGGACAACATGAAACGTAACAACATCCGTATCATAGGGATACCAGAAGGAGAAGGGAAACAAGGAATGGAAAACCTGTTCAAAAAAAGTCATGATAGAAAATTTCCCTAACATGATGAGTGAAAACATGAATCCAGTTCAGGAAGCATAGCGGGTCCCAATGAGGATCAACCCAAACAGACCAACATCAAGGCACATTATTATTAAAATGGCAAATTTCAAAGACAAAGAGAGAATCCTAAAAGCATCAAGAGAGAAAAGACAAATAACATACAAAGGGGCTCCAATAAGGCTATCAAATGATTATTCAACAGAAACACTTCAAGCCAGAAGGGAATGGCAAAAAGTATTTCAAGTCATGGTAAACAAAGGCCTGCAACCAAGAATACTCTACCCAGCAAGGCTCTCATTCAAGATAGAAGGAGAAATAAGGAGTTTCCCAGATGAAAAAAGACTGAAAGAATACATCTCTACCAAACCAGCATTTCAAGAAATGCTATAAAAATAAGTAAACAAATAAAATGAAGAAACACAGAAAGCCAAAGAGGAATAAAGATACAAATGGAGAAAATGGCAATGAATAAGTATCAATTAATAATAACCTTAAATGTAAATGGATTAAATGCACCAATCAAAAGACATAGGGTAGCCAAATGGATAAGACAACATGACCCACATATATGATGTCTTCAAGAGACCCACCTCAGAACAAAAGATCGACACAGATTGAGAGTGAAGGGATGGAAAACTATATATCAAGCAAATGGACATGAAAAAAAAGCTGGAGTAGCAATACTGATTTCAGATAAAATAGATTTTACAATGAAGGACATAAAAAGGGACAAAGGTGGACATTTCATAATACTTAAGGGAACAATTCATCAAGAAGAAATAACTCTGATAAACATATATGCACCCAACATAGGAGCTCCGAAATATATAAGGAAAATCTTGGAAGACTTTAAGAAAGACATAGACAGCAACACACTAATAGTAGGGGATTTTAATACCCCACTATCAATAATGGACAGATCTTCCAAACAAAAAAATCCCCAGAGATGTTGTGGCATTGAACAACACTCTAGAGGAAAAAGACCTAACTGATGTATACAGAGTCTTTTACCCCAAAGAAGCAAAATACACATTCTTTTCAAATGCACATGGCTCATTCTCCAAGATTGACCACATGGTATGTCACAAGACAAGCCTCCACAAATACAGGAAAATTGAAATCATACAAAGTATCTTCTCAGATCACAATGGCTTGAAACTAGAAACCAAATTCAAGGGAAAAAAAACAAAAATTCTCTAACTCATGGAGACTGAATAACATGCTTTTAAGCAATGAAGGGGTCAACAATGAGATCAAAGATGAAATCAAAAAGTTCCTGGAAACAAATGACAATGAACACGCAACAGCCCAGAACCCATGGGATACAGCAAAGGCAGTTCTCAGGGGGAAATTTATAGCAATACAGGCCTTCCAAAAAAGGTTATAAGAAGTTTATAAAAATGACCTAACCACAAAGCTGCAAGAACTAGAGGAGCAACAACAAAGCCCAGAGCAAGTAGAAGGAAGGAAATCATCAAGATCAGAGCAGAACTAAATAACTCAGAGATTCAAACTACAATTCGAAGAATCAACAGGTCCAGGAGCGGGTTCTTTGAAAAAATAAACAAAATTGACAAGCCCTTATCCAGATTCATCAAGAAAAAGAGAGAGAGGACCCAAATAAACAGAATCAGAACTGAAAGAGGGGAAATCACAACTGATACCTCAGAAATACAAAAGATTGTAAGAAATTACTACAAACAACTCTATGACAAAAAATATGACAACCTGGATGAAATGGACAT
>PVIW01014756.1:0-22183 GCA_004026585.1 Noctilio leporinus
TGTTCAATGCCACAACATCTCTGGGGATTTTTTGTTTGGAAGATCTGTCCATTATTGATAGTGGGGTATTAAAATCCCCTACTATTAGTGTGTTGCTGTCTATGTCTTTCTTAAAGTCTTCCAAGATTTTCCTTATATATTTCGGAGCTCCTATGTTGGGTGTGTATATGTTTATCAGAGTTATTTCTTCTTGATGGATGGTTCCCTTAAGTATTCTGAAATGTCCATCTTTGTCCATTTTTATGTCCTTCGTTGTAAAATCTATTTTATCTGAAATTAATATTGCTACTCCAGCTTTGTTTTCATGTCCATTTGCTTGATATATAGTTTTCCATCCCTTCACTCTCAATCTGTGTCGATCTTTTGTTCTGAGGTGGGTCTCTTGAAGACAACATAGATGTGGGTCATGTTGTCTTATCCATTCGGCTACCCTATGTCTCTTGATTGGTGCATTTAATCCATTTACATTTAAGGTTATTGTTGATTGATACTTATTCCTTGCCATTTTCTCCCTTTGTGTCTGTATTCCTCTTTGGCTTTCTCTGTTTCTTCATTTTATTTGTTTACTTATTTTTAGAGCAGACCCTTTAGCATTTCTTGCAATGCTGATTTGGTAGAGATGTATTCTTTCAGTCTTTTTTTTGTCCGGGAAGCTCCTTATTTCTCCTTCTATCTTGAATGAGAGAGCCTTGCTGGGTAGAGTATTCTTGGTTGCAGGCCTTTGTTTCCCATTATTTGAAATACTTTTTTTTTCTTATTGATCACTTTGTTTTTAATTTTATTGTTGTTGTATTTGAAATACTTTTTGCCATTCCCGTCTCGCTTGAATTGTTTCTGTTGAATAACCATTCGATAGCCTTATTGGAGCCCCTTTGTATGTTATTTGTCTTTTTTCTCTTGATGCTTTTAGGATTCTCTCTTTGTCTTTGAAATTAACCATTTTAATAATAATGTGCCTGGGTGTTGGTCTGTTTGGGTTGATCTTCATTGGGACCCTCTGTGCTTTCTGAACTGGATTCATGTTTTCATTCATCATGTTAGGGAAATTTTCTATCATGACTTTTTTGAACAGGTTTTCCATTCCTGGTTTCTCTTCTCCTTCTGGTATCCCTATGATACGGATGTTGTTGCGTTTCATGTTGTCCTGCAGCTCTCTTAACCCCTCTTCAGTCTTGTTGAGTCTTTTTTTATTCTCTTGTACTGTCTTGGAGTATTTGTCTACATTATCCTCCAACTCGCTGATCCGGTCCTCTGCTTCTTCTAGCCTACTGTTGATTCCTTCTACTGTATTCTTCAATTCAGAAATTGTATTCTTCATTTCCTCCTGGCATTTATTGATAGTTTCCATGTCCTTTTTCATGCTGTTGTAGTTCTCAGTAAGTTCCTTGTAACTTCCCTGGAGTTCTTTGTAATTTCCCTGGAGTTCTTTGTAGCTCTCCTGGAGTTGTTTATAGTTTTCTTTGATGTGGCTGGGCTCACTGAGCTTCTCTATCATCATTCCTTTGAATTCTTTATCTGATATTCCAGGTACCTCTGTTTTGTGTTCTTTCTGGGGATTCTTCCTTTCCTTTTGGTGATGGATTGATTCTTTTTTTCCCCATTTTGGGTGTCTGTTCTTGCTTGCTCTTTATTTATTTATTTATTTTTGTTCTTTCCTTGGGTTAACCTGCTTTGCTTCCTTGCTTTAGTTGAGCACCCTTCTGTGATAGGAGATATGTGGAGTTCAATGTTGCCATCTCCCAGATTTTCTCCACTTGCTGTTCTTGGTGTGTCCTTTATTTGGGCTGTCTGGTTGTATTCTGGGCCTGTGGGCTTTTAGCAGAATAAACAAAAAAAAACCGAAAACCAAAAAGCAATCCAAACCAAACCAATCAAAAGAAAAATACAAAAGGTAAAACGAAATAAAAACGATAATAATAATAATAACAAAGGGTTTAGATGTCTGTTCACCCTTATTAATCCCTGACTGGTCCAGGTGGAGCCTGGACCTGAGGGCTTTTAGCAGAGGAACAAAAACAAGAAAGAAAGAAAGAAAAAAAGGGCAAAGTCACAAGACAAAGAGAAATCAGTATTAATAAAGAAAGGGTTTAGGTGTCTGTTCACCCTTTATGGTCTCTGTATGGTCCAGGTAGAGCCAGGACCAGTGGGTTTTATCAGGGAGAAAAGAAAGAACAAAGAGAGGGGGGAAAAAAAAAAACGGTGGGTGGGGGGGAGAACGTCACAAGACAAAGAGAAATCAATATTAATATAGAAAGGGTTTAGGTGCCTATTTCCCCTTTATGGTTTCTGATTGGTCCAGGTGGAGCCAGAACCTGTGGGCTTTACCCGGAAGAAAAGGAAAAGAAAAAAGAAAAGAAAGAGGAAGGAAGAAAAGAATAAAGAAAGGGTTTAGGTGGCTGGGGAAGGGAGGAATACTTAGATTGAGGACTGGGAATGTATTGTAGCCACAGAGTGAGTAGATTTTTATTCAAGAGTAAGGGGAGGGTCTTGAGTATTTAGGTGGATTAAGGTATGGGGGGTGGGATTAAGAATATGTGAGAAGTAACTTTTGCAAAGGATATGCTGGGGATTAATAGTTCATATTGCTCTCAGTATAACTCAGGTGTTTGAGATTAGCAGCAATCCCTTTCCTGAGGCTGCCTCTTTTTCTTGGTCAGGACTTTCCAGTCTATAGTCTATAATCCAGCTGGTCTTGGCGCGTGGCAGGGCCTCTGATTGTCACAGTCAGGGCTGATTCTGAGTGTCCGCCCCCAGGTAGGCTGGGCCTTTCGCAGCCTGCCTGGGTTTTAGGGCTGCTGGTGTTCTGGAGCCTGCAGGGTGCCCCTTCCCACTCCTGGTGGAGGTTCCTGCCGGTGATGAGCACCCAGCACCCCTGCAGGGCCGCCCGCAACTTTGCTGGTCCCTGTGATGACTGGCCCCGTCCCCGCAGTTCCGGGAGGAGGCCGCCCTTGTCTGTCAACACTGCCCGGGGTCCGCCTAACTGTCCCGCCCTTCTGGGGCGGGCACTACTCCTCCAAGCCAGCCACCTCTCCGAGAAGTCCTTTATGGGGCCTCTGTGATGAGCCCCTCCCAGGCATGGGTGGTGCGGCTTTTGTCTCCGGCAATGGTGGGTCGGTTGCCCCCACTACTAGTTCCCGGCTCGCCTGCTTTCCATTTAGAGTTTCCAAGGAGCCTGGGGGCCTGTGTGGTTGCGCAGGGCTGGGCCTCCCCCCTCGCAGGGGCTTCTAGCTGCTGTTTCCCCGGTGGCCCAGCAGCACCTTTTTCGGCCCTCTCGCTGCCCCGCCTGTGCACTTCCCTGCTCCCCTGCTCCGGCTTCCCGCAGGACTCTTCTCCTCTGCCTCTAGTCCCATGAGGAGCTTCCTTTCTCTGTTGCCAGAGTGAGTCTCTCACATAGTCCCTCCCCTGCAAGAGTTCAATTCCGCATTCCCTACAGCGTTTGCCTCTGCTTCCTGCACTTAACTGTTGAGACTTCTAGTCGCCAGTGAGCCTGGAGCTGGCCTCAGTCAAACGCGCCCCTCTGGGCAGAGCCGCCCCTGCCTAGAGCCGACCTCGGCCTGCCTGCCGGTCAGTCAATAACACCTCACCTACTGTCCTGCTGGTCTCCTTTGCCTCTGGGCTTTGCTCTCTTATGTCCAGATGCTGCCCGTTCCAATTCTTAGGGTCCTGAAGACGTCTCACGCTCCCTATCTTGTCCTCTAGCTGCTCTGGTACTCGAGAACACCATCAGCACTGCTCTCTACTCTGTCGCCATCTTTTCCTCTCTTCTCTGGTGTTTTCTTTAGCTGAACAGAAACTTTTCAGTTTGATATAGTCCCATTTGGTTTATTCTTTTATTTCCTTTGCCCTTGGAGATGTATCAGTGAACATATTCCTGCATAGAATATCTAAAATTTTACTTCCTATATTTTTTCCAGGACCTTTATGGTGGCATTGCTTATGTTTAGGTCCTTTATCCATCTTGAGTTTATTCTGGTGTATGGTGTAAGTTGGTGGTCTAGTTTTATTTTTTTGAGCATCCTTATTTTGAACTCTGCATCTGATAGATTGCTTGCTGCATTTTTATTTAGTACTCCTTCTGTGGATTCCTCTTTTCCTTTTGATCGGGGATTCTTTGCCTCCCATTTTATGTGACTTTTTTTTTTTTTTTTTTGCACTTTAGATTGCTCTGCTTTTACTGCCTGTTTTCATGGGGTGGCCTTAAGTGGTAGGAGATCTGTGGGATTCAGTGGTGCAGGCTCCTTGATCTCCTGAGCTGGATGCTCTAGGGATGCCCTTTGTGCCATTAATGTGGACTCTCTTGTTGTAATTGGGTTTTGGTTGTGTTAAGTCATTCTTTGTGGGTTCTTCCCTCTGGTTGACTAACTGAGAGTCACACTGCCCGCCATATCTTGTATGCTGTTTTTAGGTGCTGTCAGAACAAAACAACACAACACAGGAAACAAAGCTCATACCCACACAAATTACCCCCAACCACAACCACACCATCAATAACAAATGAGCAAATCTTAATAAAGGTGGAAAGAGATCGACTATTATAAGAAAGGGAGTAAGAATATAAGGTGACAAATGGGAAGAAAATTGATTTTGATAGTGTAGAAGGAGGAGAAATAGTAAAAATAGGGAATATAATCAAGGTGAAGAAAGAAACTTACAACAAAAAAGGGAGGGAAGAAAGCATACGAAGTAAGGAAAGGTAAGAGTGTAATATGGGGTTTAAAAAAACTAAAAATTATAAAAGTATAGGAACAAAATTGAAGAAATACAACCATTACAGCAATATCAATGGCAAATGAGCATACATAAATAAAGATGAAAAGAGAATTAAGGAAAAAAGAAAGGAAAAAGAAAAAGTTTAGTATGTTAATGGAAAGATAAGTGATTTTTGACAGAATAGAAGGAGGAAAAATAATACAAATAAAAACCAGGCTAAGAAACAGAAAAAATGAAATTTAAAACAAACATGGCAGGAGGAAGCCAAAATGGAGGAGAGGGCAACAGAAAACTTGAGATTTGAAACACAAAAATAGTGAGCATCCAGAAATAAAATGAAGAAATGCAACAACCACCACCATATCCCAAGATTAATAAAGGTAGAGACAGAAGAAGGGTATTGTAAAAAAGGAAAAATGAATACAAGATGACTAATGACAAGAAAAATGGGTTTGAGAGGCTGGAGTGAGGAGAAATGGAGTAAGGAATAGAAACAAGGCAAAAAAAAAGTGGGGGGTAGGGGTGTAAAATTTAAAACTAAGAGGAAGGAAGGCAGCAAAATGAAATAAGGGAGGAGTAAAATATGAGATTTGAAGTAAAACTGAAGTTTAAAAAAGAGTGAAGTAGTAGGAACAAACTTAAAAAGAAAAGTTAAAAAGCTATGCAGGAGAAAATGCAAATAATGAAGACTGAGGCAGAATTTATCTCATCGGAGTCTAGTGTTTGCCACTGTCGCCTGTTTTTGGATCCGCCCCTGGTAATGCTGGATGATGTCCTAATCTCACCCTAGGCAGTCTATGTGAGGCTATAAGCAATCCACAGCCTGTGGCTATCTCCTTCAGGCTTGGCTGGTCTTCACCGTACTGCCTTCCATCAGTACAAGGGCCAGGAGCAGCTCATGTAATATTGAAGAGCACTTCCCGTACCAAGTCCACCTGTCTCCAGAGGTCCCCTCTGATGTGATTGAAAGGATGGAATCCCTGAGTCACCCTAACGAGGCACTGTTCAGTCCTCAGGGAAGATGGTGTGAGTATTTTCCCATTACATGCCTTGGTTGCCCCAGATCATTTCCAGTAATGTATAGTTTCTGATGAATTATTGTCATTCTTTGTAAAAGGGTCAGCTTTTCCCTGCTTGATGCTAATGGCAGCTCTGTCTAAATGCCAAGGCTGGGTGGGGCCCTGAACACCCTTTGCTGCACCTGTCTCTAATCTCTCTGCTGTGCTGGTTTCAGTGGGTGAGAGCCCTAGGAACTATCATGGCTGTAGTCTGATAGAAGTTCAGAAAGGGCTATTTTAGAGCTTCTCCTTCTTTAACCTGAGGATATACACCATGCAGGGGGCCCCTTGGCCTGGCCTCACTCTTTGCAGAGCCTGCAGTCCCACAGGTGGGGGTTGAGCACACCTGTGTGAGAGAACCTGTCTTGCCGCAAGGAATCTTAGGTGTTCAGCTCCTAGACATGCAGTCCTCAGCCTGCTGCTCTCGAAGGAGACTCGGACCTGAACTCTTTGCCCTGTGCAGCCCCCTTGCACACCAGCTGCGCTGGGTCAGGTCCCATAATTCCTTCACCGTGTCACTTTCTGTTCTTCCTGTACAGCTGGACTCAGTGGGACCAAACTATGCTTTTACTCTGGTTTCTTTGTTGGCAGAGCTGTGGCACCCACAGACTCCGGTCCCTGCCTAGCCACGTTTCAACTCCCTTTTAAAAATGTCCCTATGTGGCATCCCCACTGCAACACCAAGCCATGGGCAGGCTCTCCATGTGCACATCCTCCCCCAAAAGCAAAAAGTCTCTCTTGGTCAGAGCTGTCCTCACTTCAGTGCCTCCAAGAGCTTTAGGTGATTGAGTTTCTTTTTGGATCTCTCCTGGTTGGTGCTGCTCGTTCTGTGTGTGCAGCCTAAATCTCCCAGACTTGTATATCCCTGGAAGTCTCTCCTGATTAGGGATCTGAGTTTCCCTGGCAGGACCAAGGCCCCTGCTCTGGGAGGGTAGGGAGCCACTAAGCTGTGTATTCTGTCTGATCTCTCTTCTATTATAGGTGCCTTACACAGGCCATTTCCCCTTCAACTTACAAAAATCTCTTATCCGACTATGCAGACCATCATTTGTACTTATTGGCTTCAAAAATTCTTATCAGCGGAGATTCAAATGATCGTTCAGGTCACTTGTTGAAAGATCAGCCAAAAATCTGTGCTGGGGGCACAGACAAAGGGGTTCACTTCCACTTACTTGGCTACCATCTTTTCTTTCTCCCTAAGAATCTTGTCCCAGGAAAGGACCATAGGTTACTCTGACAATTCCTGGTAACCCTGTCCTGTCTCACTACTGTAAGCCTTTATTTCTATGTGCACATTCTGACAGCTAACATTAAATACACACACACAAACCAAACTCATTGTCTTCCCAAATGTCACTTCTGTAAAAAAACATGACTATGTCCCATTCCTCAGTTTGACCTAGTTCGTTTCAATTCAGTTGATTTGGTGAAAGCATGGCACATGGGAACCTAATCTTCCATTACCCCTTCCCCTGGACCAGTATTCCATAGACCTGCAACTCTGAATATGTGATTGTGGGGCCAGCAGGACACCAGGTACTGCTGAAGTAGAGCATGTCAGATGTGTGTGTGTATTCACACATGCTGCCATATGCAGGGTGGGCAGAAGGTTTGTTTTCTTTCTTTACTCAGCAATCATAGGCTTCCTGATGAAATCAGAGTGGCAGAATGTGAATGAGTCTGTCATACAACTGTATGAATACCCAGAAGGACAGAGCTCTAGGTGCAGGCTTGAATGTAACAGTGGACTGGAAATCAGCACAGTTTAATGCTGGAGAAGTCAGTGCAAACTGAGTATGGAATTTAGCAATCAGTTTCTGGGTGAGGAGAAGGGATGGAGACACAGATCAGAGTAATGTAGTCACTTAGTAGAGCCAACCTTGGATGGGGCTTAGTTCCAGTTTCCACTGCCTGTCCTTCCCACTCATACCACTGTTGATTATAGAGCTATGGATGTCATTCACAGTAATAGTTGAGAAGTAACAGTCTAAACAATGTAAAGGAAGTGGTGGGTGTGAATTCAGTAGGAGAGCATGTAGGACCTTCCAGATGTTCTGTATGGGGTCAGTCAGAGGTGAGGGCAACGCAGTGGGCTCAGTGGAGAAGATAAGGGTCAGGGAAAGTGTAGGGGCAGGGCTTTCCATGTAGTGGGGCTTCAGGGTCACCACTGAGGATTGCTTTTCATCGAGAGAGCAGAGCAGAGGAGTAACATACTGATGGTAGTTAAGAACATGGTTGATTTTAAAGCATTGCCCCTACTATTTTAGGGACTACCTCGTGTTAAGTAGAGCTCAGTACCAACACATAAATAGCCAAGCAGGGCCCTCCGCCTCCTGCCCTCACCTGCATGTAACTGAGCTTTGGATGGAGACCCTCACTGATTGTTGATTGATTATGAGCAGATCCACACTCTGAGCCTCAGTTTCACAAGTAGTGGGTCAACAATTCTGACCACTCTGAGCCTCAGTTTCACAAGTAGTGGGTCAACAATTCTGACCATACAGGGTATTGTTGGATTAAGGAGGTATATGTAGGATGCCTGCCCCTAGTCAATAGGGCTGTGTTGATCACCACCAACATGCTCAACCAACATGCTCAACAAATGTTGAGCATAATCATCCAGTATTCATTGTTTATCAAGTGTTTGTTTTGGGAACACACTGGTGAGTAAGTCCTGCTCTCAACCTGTCTGGGCCCTGGTTTTCTTAACCCCCAACAATGAGAGTATTAGTGGTACCTTTTTTGCAGAGCTGCTGGGAAGATAAATGTGTTAATACATTTAAAGTGTAATTACATGTATAAGTGGTAACTTCAATACTGATACAGCAGTCTTCAGTGTGTTAAAAACTTGGTAACACACCAACACTTTTTAAAGTTAATGTATTTCTTGATTTGGTGTGCCTTTCCTTTGCAAATGACTAAACCAGAAAACTGAGATTCACTTCAGGGGAAAACTTTACTTTGTAGAGGCTGAGTTTGGGGTCAGACTAGCTGGATTTGACTCCCTGTCCCACGCTCCGTTGTTATATAACCACCCCTTTCCCCATCCTGTGAAGTAGGAATACTGACAAGTATCAGTGGGATTGTTGTGAGAGTTAAAAGAAAATGGCACACAGTAGGTGTTCTCAAGTTGCAGTCTCTGTATTTTTGTGTGTATAGAATTTGTCAGGAGGAAGGTGGTGCTGTCCAGGATTCTAGCTTGTGACTATAAGGCACTCACAGTTAGGTGTGTCTTTATTTGAAGCCCCAGTACATGTAACATAATCTCAAACAATCAGGATCTAGTTACAAACAATTGCTTTTGGATAGATTTTCATAACTCTAGCTGCTGTGACAAATCCCAAGATTTTAATGGCTTAACTCAAACTCATTTGGAATTCCTAGATAGGCGGTAGCTTTACACATGTATATGGGAACAGGTGCTGGTGGCCTGTAGTTCCATTCTCCATCCTCCTGGTGTCTGTGCATTTAGCCAGCATAGGGAGGGACAGGATGGAGCTGGCATCATGACATTACCACCTGTATGATGGTAACTTGTCTCATGGCCACATCCGAAGAAGGTGGAACCATAGTTCAGCTGTGCTGGAAGAAGAGAGATCAGGTTTGTGACTGGCTGGTCACTGGGGAGATGTCATGGCTCTGTGAATGGTCCACAAAACTGAAGGTGGTGAGGACACTTAATGTTTCTGTCACCTTCACTGTGGTGACTATTAAGATTTGGAAAAGAGCTGAGATTCTTTTACTTTTCAAGGAGTTTGTGTTTGTGCATTTCAGGTAGCATTGACCCTCTGGGCTTGTTTTCCCTATATTAGGTTCCTGCCTGGAGTTGGAAGCTATGTTTACCTCCTGTTGTTTCATTAATGCTGCTGTCTACTTCTCAGGAGAAGGGGAACCAAGAACTCTGTGACAATGTTTTCCTTAAACAGAAACCTGACATTTCACAAGCACCCTTCCTCACCCAGAGCTGCTGCTGCTTTTCTGCATGTCTGTGGTCTCTTCTCTGTTTCTTGTCTTTTGCCTTCCCTATTGTTTATGTACTTTTTTGGGACATTTTAAATACTTTCATAGGCAGTTCTTTTTTATAAGTACTTTTCTTTCCTCCACTTGTTTTCTTTCCTGGTTCTCACCGCTTCCAATCTTACATAATCCACTGCATGCAACCTGTTGCTTTCCCCCTCAGACAGGAATGGCTCCAATTGGGGTTTGACACTAGAGATGTGATGAACAGTCCTTGTGCCAGAAAGTGCTGAACTTCTGAGTGCTTTTTACCACCAGTTCTCCAGAATTTAGTGTCATTGTGTTCTTAAACTTGTTTTGAGTTTACTTCTTCGTACAATGCCTTCAAATGTGTTTTTTAAATAGTGATGTGTTTGAGTTCTTTCAGGGGCTTGGTGAGCTGAACCTCTGCAGTCCGCAGTGCCTTAGTGACTTCTTACAGGTGGTGGGAATGGGGCAACCACTCAAGTGTCAAGACAGCTTTTCCTTCTCATATTCCAAAGCACCATTTCCCCCAGTTATCTGTAGTTTACACGACAATCATCACGGACTGGGGTAATGAGGTATTTTAATACTTTTATTTATTTATTTTTAAAAGATTTTATTTTCAGAAAGAAGGGCAGGGAGGGAGGAAGACACGGAGAGAAGCATCAATGTATGGTTGGTTGCCTTTCACCTGTCTCCAGCTGAGGACCTGGCTGGAGACCTGGCTTGCAACCTGGTTATGTGCCCTGACTGGGGAATTGAACCCAGTGACTTTTTGGTTTGAAGGCCGGTGCCAGTCCACACCAAGCCAGGGCCAGTATTTTAATACTTTCAGAGTGTGAATTAAGATTGTCACTGTTTTCTCCCTTTTCTTACGGTGTTACTGGCTCCTGGGAACTGCTGCGGAAGTGAGTCAGCCTGGCGTTTCCATGAAACTGAGTTTGTAATAGATATTTTGTTAGAGGATTTAAAAATGGGTACTGTATTTCTTTAGTGTCTTTTCCTGTAAGATGCCAAGAGGTTAATAAATATACACAACCCAAATAGAATCACTTTTTTAAAGGTTTTAAAATTTATTGTGCACATACGCATTCATATTACATCAACACAGGCAGAGACACACAAACATACCCATACACAGTCATGCACACTCATGCACACAGACATGTATAGACAGACAGTTCCTCACCCCAAGACTTTAAACTTCTTTTAATATTTTTTAATATTATTTTTCAGGGAGAGGGGAAGGGAGAGAGGCAGAGAGGTAGAGAGATATCAATGTATGGTTGCCTTTCACCTGCCTCCAGCTCCAGACCTGGCTTGCAACCTGGTTATGTTGCCTGTCTGGGAATATGGCCCTGTCTGGGAATCAAACCAGCAACCTTTGGATTTGCAAGCCGGTGCCTTATCCACTGTGTCACCAGCCAGGGCCTAAACTTCTTTTAATTTTAATAGCAAAGTTTATGACTCTATTGTCCAAAGATGGAGGGCCATACAGTAGTTTCTGCTAGGTTTCTTTGAGCTTCAGTGAGCATGTCTGTTTTTTGTAAACCTCACATACAGGGTCCCTGGGATACATTGGCAAAATTTTAGTAAAACAATAATCCACAAAAGTTATATTTTGAAATAAACTTATTTTTATATGTAAATACATGAACATAGTCATTTTTTAAATGTTAAAAAAAGTCTCCATTTGCCGTAATAATAGACTTGATTCCACTTCAGAATCTTGAGCACTCTTTCATTAACTTTTCTTTATCCATGGATATCATCATTTTTTCACCTTAGCTTTAAAACAGCCTCTCTATTGGAATGAGGTTGTTTATTAACTTCTCTTTCACAAATGTTACCTACATAATAGTCTAAAGGATTTGCATTTGGGTGAACTATGTGGCCACACTTCCTTTGACCAGAATTCAGGAACATTGACATTGAGAAATTCCTGTACCTTTTTGGCATTATGTGCTGGTGCACCATCTTGTTGGAAGATAAAATGACATCCATTTGCAACTTGCTTCATCTGCGGTACAAATACTTCTCTTAAAGTGTCAAGGTAGATAGCAGTAGTCACCTTCAAGCCTGGTGGGAAAAAATGTGGGGTCATGATATCTCCTTCATTGCTGACAACACCTAAGACCATCACTGTAGCAGAAACTTCGTTTCATCACAATTAGGACTTCATCAAGATTTGCACAGAGCCACCTGTTGTTTCTTCTGTTGACTCTTTGGTCCTACTGAAACTTCTTTTCATTGGAGAAGAAAATCAGAGGGTTTTTTTCTTTGGGATTATTCCATTTTGTTAGCAGTTTCCTTTTTCAAAGTGCCTTTCCTTTGCTGTGTCATAAAGTGGCCTTTTCTAAGAATGTACTATCTGTATTTGATATCTTAAGCAATAATCTTGTGAACTGTTGCATCTGACACCTGCAATTCTCTTGCTGTGGTATGTATTGATTTTCTTGGATCTTTGTTGATGATCTCCTGGATTCTGTGTACAATATCTGGACTTGTGTGATTCTTGCGTACCTTATGCATTTTCCTTGTTGGTATGGTGACATCAGTATCAGCATCATACACCTTCACATTGTAAATTGTATGTAAAGGGATGTAATTAAAGTCCACAATTTCCTTAGCATCTTTCCTTGCATGCAGTCCAGAAATTATAGTTGCTCTAACATTGTATTCCTTCGACATGACAATTGCTCTCAGAATTTAGTACTTTCTATCTGAAACAATGAGGTTAAATCCAACCTTAGAAACATAGTTTTTCAAAATTAATAAGCATGTGCAATAAGGAAATGCAAAGTTACTGCCAATGTATTGTGTGCACCCCGTACTTTCAGTTGTTAGCTTCTGGGAATAAAGGAGGTTTGGGTAGTATTGCCTGGTGTTGTCCATAACCCTCTCTCTAACCTATGTCCCAGTGAGTCATCGGGACATTGAATATATTTCATGACTTTTATTTAAATGTATCTTCTAAGGTGATGAGTGTAGAAGTGCACTGAAACCTGTACAGTGTTAGCTGTAGGAGTAATAACAATCCAGTTGCTCTTACCACACAGAAAAGTGTGAAGCTGCCATGACCCCTTCAAAGGTGTTTTTTTTTAACTTGTGTTCCTTACTTCCTCACATCAACACACTCACTGGTGTAGGTGCTACTTTAAACCTCCGGGGTTTTCTCTGCTCCCTTGTTTTTCCTTGAAAAGATGGCCCATCAGTCCTTGTTATTCTCCAGAGTGGTTCCCATAGCTCGGTTCAGGGTGGGCAGAGAGGGCAGACCTAATTTGTCAGTGGACTGGGTGTCATGTGAGTGAGCATATGAAGCACACTTACTGTTTTCATGGTGCCCAGCACAGAGAGAAGAGCGAGACACCCATTTTCTGGGCTGGGGAATATACTGCAGATAGGTTAGGGGGAGAGCTTCATAAAGGGAGGAGAAGCATGGCCCTGATTACTCCCATGTGACAGCTTCAATGCTCCAAATACTCATGTCCTGTTTCTCTCTGGGACTCCCAAGATAGCTCCTTGTGGCTTCATACTGGTGGAGAGCAGGACCAATAAAATGGTATTGGTCTGGTCAAGATAGTGTAAAGTATGTAAAACAAAGTGGAGTCACTCGTGTCAACCAAGATGGCTGCCAGGCAGCCTGACCCTTTAGTTCAAGAAGGAAACCAAGGCGTGCCAGACACATCTGGCAGATAGGCATGCCTGAGGTATCTGCACATCTGACCAGAACAGCCATGTCTGCAGAGCTGGATCAAGACCGTACCCTCTCTGACCTCTGAGACTAGTTCTTCTTCAAGATACTGATGGATCCCTTGCCCACCATGCTGTTTTCTGGACCAGTTTGCTGAGACCCTGGGATTTGGGTTTATTATCTTCCCTTGATTGCTTTGTGTGTGTGTGTGTGTTCCTCTTAGGTTGTTAAAGTGTGAGTATGATATTAATGTATGTGGATGTTCTTTGAGTGTTTACTTTGAATGTTCACTTTGAATGAAGTTGCATTCAATAAAAGCTGAGTGAATAGCATAGTTACTATGTGTGACTCTTGTCTGCTCTTTTGTGCCATCTTGCTCTGTGGGCAGGTAGCCGTACACTTGGGTCAACATACAGGAATGACTATATCGTGAAACATACACTTAAGAGAGTACTCTTCAGAAGGGATGGAGAAAGTGATGGTGTGTTATTAACACTATTTACAAGATGTCATTTCCTTTAAAAGTTCCTATTTGAAATTGCTCCTCAAAACCCTCCTAACCACTTCATAGGTTCTCTGACAGCACAAATTTCTTTATTTGCCAAGATAAACATAGGTTCAGGGAGGCCTGTGTATCTCTTCCTCCAGAATCTCTCACCTGGGGCAGAAAGGACCATGTTAATCATCACCTCTCAAATCACTCATTAAATGATGGCTGGATGGATGAATGAATGAAACCTAGCATCAGTTATTCACATGAGCTCACAAAGATCCTTGAATAATGACATTTCATTCAACATTGTTTTATTATAATGTTGATGAGGAAAGAAATTGCTTACTGATAGGTCCAATGCCTGTGTGGAGTTTGCACATTCTTTCCATGTCTATGTGGGTTTCTCTGGGCTCTCTGATTTCCTCCTGCATCTCAAAGATACACACCTGAGGTGAATCGTATTTGTACATTGTTTCCATCTGAGTGTGGGTATGAGAGTGAGTGGCCCTGTGATCAAGGTGCTTTGTACCCTGAATTGGCAGGAAAGGATCTAGCCACCAGTGACCATGAACTGGGATTAACAGACTGGAAAATCATGCTTTTATTAATCTTTCTATTTTAAAGGTTTTGTTTTTAGAGAGGGGAAGGGAAGGAGAATGAGAGGGAGAGAAACATGTGTAGGATCAATCAGTTGCCTTTCACCCCCCACTCCCCTCCAACTGAGCACCTGGCCCACAACCCAGGCATGTGCCCTGACTAGGAATCAAACCTGTGACCTTCCAATCTGCAGACCGTCTGGCTCTCAGTCCACTGATCCATACCATCTAGGTCTTATTAATATTTCTTAATGACTATATAACTCACATTTCTTTCAATGTTTAATATTAGAAGTGTTTTGGGTCTTGAGAAGTTGAGTGATGTTTCTGTGATTAGAAATATGCTGTAAAAACTTAACACCTGTTTATATCAATTCTGCTAGGATTTCCTTGTATGTTGTTTCTCTTAATGTTGCAGTTTCCAAGAACCTATCATTGATGCTAAGTGAGGGCTTAATGTGTAAAAGTGGCTATGAGTGTTAGAACACAAAAAAGGGGGACAATGCAAATACAAGCTCTGATACCTTAATAATTTTGGTATGTTTTCTACTTTTTAATATGAAGCTGAAAAGAACCAGACTAGCTGTCACTTTCTGTTACGCAGTCCTTATATAAGGACTTCTAAAAAAAAGAAAGATGCTAAATTATTTAGTTGCAGAGTAAGGGAATACAAAATGCCAGGAAAAAAATATCTCACTCCATTATCTATAATTTAGATTGCAGAGTTTTCAGGGTGTTTTCCTCTGAATCTTTTACTAATTCCTACAATGGATGCTGGTGATGGAATGTTGCAGTTTGATTCAAGGTCATGTAAGGTATTCTTGCCTAGAATTGCTTGACCTTAACAAGATGCTGTTCTGTGTTTGGGGACATTTGAAGGTAGCTCTGACCTCAGAGAATGTGCTATATTGGTGTAGAAGCTAAGATCGTCCTGATGATTTCTTTCCCCTATGCTGTTTAAGTCTGGTTCCTCCTTGTTTTCCATGGAGCTCATCAGTGACTTGACAATGATTTACGCATTGTGGCCTGGGTCAATGTTCTCTGTTGCTCTTTCTTACTTTGCTCAGGTTAGCGTTGGGTTGAGGCGTGGGTAGGTCATCTGCACACTTTCAGGAGATGAGTTCTCCTGGGTAATTGTCTCTCTGTTCACACAGTTGAACCAGTTTTATCTGTCATCTGAAAATTGAGCTGAGTTGACTTGCTCAGCTAAGCGAAATCAGTAAGTTGGAATTTAATTCCTAGGCATAGTGACCACAATGAGAATGTGTCTTTTTGACTTCAAATTGAAATCAGAGTGATAGGGAACTGTAGGGGAAGTCCATGTGGGTTTAGACAGAGTCAGTGACAGGCTGAAGTTTATCAGGTGGGTGAAAATCTTGATGAAAACCATGGGGGAGTAACTAATGGACAGAAAGACTCTTAAAGTAGAAAGCGTGTTAGAAATGCAACCTTATTTTCTGTGGAAAGATCCATCAAAAGGAAACACAATTTTCAGTTTACCAGTAGGATAGGAGCTAGAGAGATATTTCTGAATTTCATTGATTTTTTTTTTTTTTTCTTTTATGCAGGAATCATTGTTTTTTCTAGGTGCTGGCCATGGGCACTGTTGCCTCCTGGATACTCAGGTGATACTCTGAGTAAAGGAAGCACATGATCCCTCCATGGTTTTTGCCAGTTTGTAAAATATGTAATTTTGTAGCCCATGATGCTACTTCTGTTTGTTTGTAATAGTAGCTTCATTTTGCTTTTAAAATTAATAGTAAAGTTTGCTTTCTTTTTGGTATTTGTTCTGTGAATTTTATTGTGCTTATTATTTGCAAATTGTCTATTCACTTTATTAAAATGCCTGTTGAAGTCTTTGACAATGTTTTAATCAGGATGTTATTTGTCCTTGGTCAGATGCAGTTTAAAAATATTTTTTCTCAGCAATTAGCTTAGTTTCTTAAGAGTGCCTTTTAAGACAATACATTTTACGTTGTTTTGAGAACTCATGGTAGTTTCATATAGTTCATACAAATCTCATTTTAGCTGGTAATCAAGATGAAAATTTCTGCAGGTTTATTTCCTGTATTTGTTTCATAATTGCATGCTCTGTGCCTGGACCTTAAATGACAGTAGCAGAGTTTGTGAGAGAGATGGTTACATGTAGTTTATTACTGATGTAAACATTAAGGTGGGAATTCGAATTTAAGTGCCCTGAAAACCGAATTTTAGGATTTGTATTGTGATATAGCTAAGTCATCCTTATCATGGTGCCTGGTATGCAAGAAGCAAGATCTGTTGAATGATGAGTGTTGTGGAGATTGTAAGGTGCTGGCTTATTGTGTTCTGAGTTAAGGATAATTTCACTCTCATTTCTGCTTTTGCACCTGGGCCCTTGGCATACCTGAGCTGCTTTGCTCTGCAAGCTAGTAAACAATAGCACCACATTTTTAATCTTTTTTTTTTTTTTTTTGGAACATCAATTTAGGCTTTACTTTTTTCTTATTTTAAAGTGAAAGTTTTTTCTATTTTCTGATTATATGTGCTCAACTTCCCTTTATTACTGGGATATAGTTCCAATGTATTTTACTGTGTAAAGATTTAAAATTAGGAAAGAAAAGATGGCGATAGAGTAGAGAGCAGTGCTGATGGTATTCTTGAGTACCAAAGCAGCTAGAGGACAAGATAGGGAGCATGAGACATCTTCAGGACCTTAGGGATTGGAGCGGGCAGCATCTGGACACAGAGGAGCACAGCCCAGAGGCAGAGGAGGCCAGTAGGACAGTAGGTGAGGCGTTCCCAACCGACCGGCCGGCGGGGCGAGGTCGGCTCTGGGCAGTGGCAGCTCTGCCCAGCGGGGCATTTGACTGGGGCCAGTTCCGGGCTCCCTGGCGACTGGAAGTCTCAACAGTGAAGTGCAGGCAGCGAGGGCAAACACTGTAGGGAACGTGGAATTGAACTCTTACAGGGGAGGGACTGTGTGAGAGACTCACTCTGGCAACAGGGAGAGGAGGCTCCTGGCGGGGCTAGAGGTGGAGAAGAGTCCTGCAGGAAAGTGGGGAAGTGCACCGGCCGGGGCAGCGAGAGGGCCCAAAACGGTGCTGCTGGGCCACTGGGGAAACAGCAGCTGGAAGCCCCTGCGAGTGGGGAGGCCCAGCCCTGCGCAACCACACAGGCCCTCAGGCTCCTTGGAAACTCCAAACGGTGAGCCGGTGAGCCGGGAACTAGTAGTGGGGGCAACTGACCCACCATTGCCAGAGACAAAAGCCACACCGCCCACGCCTGGGAGGGGCTCATCACAGAGGCTGCGGAAAGGGCTCCGTGGAGAGCTGGTTGGCTTGGAGGAGTGGTGCCTGCCCCGGAAGGGCGGGACAGTGTAGGCGGACCCAGGACAGTGTTGATGGACAGGGGCGGCCTCCTCCTGGAACTACGGGGACGGGGCCAGTCGTCACAGGGACCAGCGAAGTTGTGGGCTGCTTTGCAGGGATGCTTGGTGCTCATCACGGGCAGGAACCTCCACCAGTAGTGGGAGGGGGCACCCTGCAGGCTCCAGAACACCGGCAGCCCTAAAACACAGGCAGGCTGCAGAAGGCCCAGCCTACCTGGGGTCAGACACTCAGAATCAGACCTACTGTGACAATCAGAGGCCCTGCCATGCGCCAAGACCTGCTAGAATATAGACTATAGACTGTAAAGTCCTGACCAAGAAAAAGAGGCAGTCTCAGGAAAGGGATTGCTGCCAATCTCAAGCACCTGAATTATACCAAGAGCAATATGAACTATTAATCCCCAGCATATCCTTTGCAAAAGTTACTTCTCACATATTCTTAATCCCCACCATACCTTAATCCACCTAAATACCCAAGACCCTCCCCCTACTCTCAAATTAAAGTCTACTCACTCTGTGGCTATAACGCATTCCCAATCCTCAATCTAAGTATTCCTCCCTTCCCCAGCCTTTCTAAACCCTTTCTTTATTCTTTTCTTCCTTCCTCTTTTTTTTTTTTTAAATTTTTCTTTTCCTTTTCTTCCGGGTAAAGCCCACAGGTTCTGGCTCCACCTGGACCAATCAGAAATCATAAAGGGGGAACACACAGCTAAAACCTTTCTTTATTAATATTGATTTCTCTTTGCCTTGTGACTTTGTCCCCCGCTCCTTTTTTTTTTCTTTCTTTCTTTCTCCTTTCTTTTCTCCCTGATAAAACCCACTGGTCCTGGCTCCACCTGGACCAAACAGAGACCATAAAGGGTGAACAGACACCTAAACCTTTTCTTTATTAATACTGATTTCTCTTTCTCTTGTGACTTTATCTCTTTTTTTTTCTTTCTGTTTTTTTCCTCTGCTAAAAGCCCTCAGGTCCAGGCTCCATCTGGACCAGTCAGGGATTAATAAGGGTGAACAGACATCTAAACCCTTTCTTCTTATTATTATTGTCGTTTTTATTTCTGTTTTCCTTTTGCTTTTTTTTTTTGTTTGTTTGGTTTGGTTTGTTTTTTTGTTTTTGGTTTTTTTGTTTCTGTTTTTGTTTTCATTTTTTGTTTTTGTTTTTGTTTGTGCTAAAAGCCCACAGGCCCAGAATACAACCAGACAGCTCAAATAAAGGACACACCAAGAACAGCAAGTGGAGAAAATCTGGGAGACGGCAACACTGAACTCCACAAATCTCCTATCACAGAAGGGTGCTCAACTAAAGCAAGGAAGCAAAGCAGGTTAACCCAAGGAAAGAACAAAAATAAATAAATAAATAAAGAGCAAGCAAGAACAGACACCCAAAATGGGGAAAAAGAGAATCAGTCCATCACCAAAAGGAAAGGAAGAATCCCCAGAAAGAACACAAAACAGAGGTACCTGGAATATCAGATAAAGAATTCAAAGGAATGATGATAGAGAAGCTCAGTGAGCCCAGCCACATCAAAGAAAACTATAAACAACTCCAGGAGAGCTACAAAGAACTCCAGGGAAGTTACAAGGAACTTACTGAGAACTACAACAGCATGAAAAAGGACATGGAAACTATCAATAAATGCCAGGAGGAAATGAAGAATACAATTTCTGAATTGAAGAATACAGTAGAAGGAATCAACAGTAGGCTAGAGGAAGCAGAGGACCGGATCAGCAAGTTGGAGGATAATGTAGACAGATACTCCAAGACAGTACAAGAGAATAAAAAAAGACTGAACAAGACTGAAGAGGGGTTAAGAGAGCTGCAGGACAACATGAAACGCAACAACATCCGTATCATAGGGATACCAGAAGGAGAAGAGAAACCAGGAATGGAAAACCTGTTCAAAAAAGTCATGATAGAAAATTTCCCTAACATGATGGGTGAAAACATGAATCCAGTTCAGGAAGCACAGCGGGTCCCAATGAGGATCAACCCAAACACACCAACACCCAGGTACATTATTATTAAAATGGCTAATTTCAAAGACAAAGAGAGAATCCTAAAAGCATCAAGAGAGAAAAGACAAATAGCATACAAAGGGGCTCCAATAAGGCTATCAAATGATTATTCAACAGAAACAATTCAAGCCAGAAGGGAATGGCAACAAGTATTTCAAGTCATGGTAAACAAAGGCCTGCAACCAAGAATACTCTACCCAGCAAGGCTCTCATTCAAGATAGAAGGAGAAATAAGGAGCTTCCCAGACAAAAAAAGACTGAAAGAATACATCTCTACCAAACCAGCGTTGCAAGAAATGCTAAAGGGTCTGCTCTAAAAATAAGTAAACAAATGAAATGAAGAAACAGAGAAAGCCAAAGAGGAATACAGACACAAAGGGAAAAAATGGCAATGAATAAGTATCAATCAATAATAACCTTAAATGTAAATGGATTAAATGCACCAATCAAGAGACATAGGGTAGCCGAATGGATAAGACAACATGACCCACATCTATGTTGTCTTCAAGAGACCCACCTCAGAACAAAAGATCGACACAGATTGAGAGTGAAGGGATGGAAAACTATATATCAAGCAAATGGACATGAAAACAAAGCTGGAGTAGCAATACTGATTTCAGACAAAATAGATTTTACAATGAAGGCCATAAAAAGGGACAAAGATGGACATTTCATAATACTTAAGGGAACCATCCATCAGGAAGAAACATCTCTGATAAACATATACGCACCCAACATAGGAGCTCCGAAATATATAAGGAAAATCTTGGAAGACTTTAAGAAAGACATAGACAGCAATACACTAATAGTAGGGGATTTTAATACCCCACTATCAATAATGGACAGATCTTCCAAACAAAAAATTCCCAGAGATGTTGTGGCATTGAACAACACTCTAGAGGAAATGGACCTAACTGATGTATACAGAGTCTTTTACCCCAAAGAAGCAAAATACACATTCTTTTCAAATGCACATGGATCACTCTCCAAGTTAGACCACATGGTATGTCACAAGACAAGCCTCCACAAATACAGGAAAATTGAAATCATACAAAGTATCTTCTCAGATCACAATGGCTTGAAACTAGAAACCAATCTCAAGGGTAAAACCCAAAAATTCTGTAACTCATGGAGACTGAATAACATGCTTTTAAGCAATGAAGGGGTCAACAATGAGATCAAAGATGAAATCAAAAAGTTCCTGGAAACCAATGACAACGAACACACAACAGCCCAAAACCTATGGGATACAGCAAAGGCAGTTCTCATTGGGGGAATTTATAGCAATACAGGCCTTCCAAAAAAGGTTACAAGAAGTTTATAAAAACAACCTAACCACAAAGCTGCAAGAACTAGAGGAGCAACAACAAACAAAGCCCAAAGCAAGTAGAAGGAAGGAACTCATCAAGATCAGAGCAGAACTAAATAACTCAGAGATTCAAACTGCAATTAAAGAATCGACAGGACCAGGAGCTGGTTCTTTGAAAAAATAAACAAAATTGACAAGCCCTTATCCAGACTCATCAAGAAAAAGAGAGAGAGGACCCAAATAAACAGAATCAGAACTGAAAGAGGGGAAATCACAACTGATACCTTAGAAATACAAAAAATTGTAAGAAATTACTGCAAACAACTATATGAGAAAAAATATGACAACCTGGATGAAATGGACACATTTCTGGAAAGGTATAATCTACCAAAACTGAACCCAGAAGAAGCAGAAAGCCTGAATAGGCCAATAACAACTAGTGAAATTAAAGAAGTCATCCAAAATCTTCCAAAGCACAAAAGCCCCGGACCAGATGGCTACACAGGTGAATTTTACCCAACATTTCAAGAAGAACTAACTCCTATCCTCCTCAAACTGTACCAAAAAATTCAGGAACTGGAAAGATCCCCAAAATCTTTCTATGAGGCCAATATTATTCTAATCCCAATACCAGGGCAAGATACAACTAAGAAAGAAAGCTACAGGCCAATATCTCTGATGAACATAGATGCTAAAATTCTCAACAAAATATTAGCCAACAGGATTTAGCAGTATATTACAAAGATCATACACCATAATCAAGTGGGCTTCATCCCAGGGATGCAAGGATGGTACAACATTCGTAAATCAATCAATGTAATACACCACATCAACAAATTGAAAGATAAAAACCATATGATCATATCAATAGATGCTGAAAAAGCATTTGATAAAGTGCAGCAACCATTTATGATAAAAACCCTCAGCAAAATGGGAATAGAGGGAGCATACCTCAA
>PVIW01014757.1:0-22180 GCA_004026585.1 Noctilio leporinus
AGGTTAGACAAGAACCTAGTATAAAGGAACCATGGACATGGACAACAGGTGGGATTGACTTTGGGGGGAATGGGTGGGTGGGGATGGGGACAGAGGGGAGCAAAAAGGGGATGGATGTAATACAACAACAATAAAATTTTTAAAAAATGAATTAATTATAAACATTTTGATTATTTACAATATAAGAATTTAATTGTACCTAATAGCGAACAAGTTTCACAAAAGTTTCAGTAAACTATGTTCAAATTCTTTCTATACTTATTTTTAAAAGGGTGAAAGTGATTTTTTTTTTTGTTTTTGCCTCCAGTGATCAATAAAATTTTACATGATACCACACTCAGTCTAGCTCAATGAAGACCATTATTGATGTTAGGAAAAAATGATTCCAATTTACTCAGTTATTAAATACATTGACTATATGACAGAAAATTATTTCCTTGGAGAAAAATAAATTTTATTCTTTCTGTGGAATGCAGAGAAACTCCAAGCAAGATATTCGATTTATTGAAATGTCTAATTATAGTCATAATTGAAAATGTTAAGAGTTATGCTGCTATTTATCTAACTTGAAACTTGCATTCATATTTCAGTAAGACTGCAGAACACAGATAAATTGGGAAAATAAAGCTCTAATTCATTATAAAAAGATTATCCCCATCTTACTGACCCCTCCTCCAGACATCCCCTTTTCTCTGAAACAAATTTTAATGAAGATGAGCAGATCAACCATATTCAATTGACCTGACTTACTATTCCAAATTGTCAGTCTTGCTTTCACTTTACATTGGGTTGGTTTCAGAGAATAAAAATAATTGATAATTTTGAATTATTATATACTAATATTACTTTATACTGCCTTAAAATACCCAGAATTTACAAATTTGGCTTTTATGGATGGAAGATAGAGAGGTTGTCATATTTTTTCCTGGATAATTATGTATTTACATTAAATTCATATGGTATGTACATTCTTTAAAAATTAGCTCCAACAAATGTGGTCTTTGCAGCCCTAACCCTCCTGCTCCTCTGGTCTCCTGCTGGTGTCTCCTCTTGAATATGACACTCTGTTTGATGTCTCTGGGAGAGCTTGAGCACCAGAAAGAGATTGTTTGGAGGCATAAAGAGGAATACAAAATCAAATTGAAAGTTCATATCTATTAGCTGAGAACAACATCACAGAGTGCAACAAATGTTTATTCTTTACATGAACATAGTCACCAGACATCTGTTTATAGTTATTTTCATTATGGGCATTATTATTTTATTACTGTTTTTTTGCCTCTTTATGTAAAAACCAGCCTCCCACATTGGAAGAATCTCATTATTAACATGTTAGTGACAAAAAAAGAAAAATCAAACATGTTTTTATACAAAATTAGTAATACCTTAAAATCTTAACTTTGTTTATTGGAAATAATTTAATTGTAACAGATCCAAGTTCTTAGGTTTGAGCAAACAGTAAGAGACACTTCTAATGAAATGTTACTATTTTAAAACATGTATGCTTTTGTCTTTCAACTGCCCTGTTTTTTGCTATCCTTTTTTATTCCTGCTAGGCCCTGAGTGGCATTTCCTGAGTGACATTTCAATAGAACTTTCCAAATACAGTGTAACAAAGAGATCAAGGCCCACTGGGAGGATGGAGCAGATTTTTTTCTTTTTTTACAGTGAAATGAATAATTTTAATTATGTCTTTTCTGCCCACTCTGTAGAACCTCCCAGACTCCACCCCCGCAACAAATCCTAATTCTGCAAACAAAAATATTCAGACCCATTTCTTTACACCTTCTTACCAACAAGATTTAAAATCAGGCCTCCAAGCAGGTGCATTGTTCCCTGCATTTACCCAGTCTGGGTCTCCTGTCTTCTGCTTGCTCATTGCTGAGAGAGATAAGCAGACCTCCTACTGCTCAATTATGATCTTGTTTTCAGTCATGCCCCCAGGACCTATAGCAATCTCAACAGCCACTTGAAAAATGGACTGATTTGTTTTAAAAGAAGAGCTAACTGTTGCTGTGACAGATGACTATGAAACCTCCCATGATTCAGGCTTTCAGAGAGGGTCAGCCCTTAATTTCCAGTTAGCCTTTTCAGTACCTTGAAAACATTTAGAAGCAGTTATGTTAGTGTCAATTACATTTTTTAAAACTGTAGGCATAATTACAACTAAAAGTCAGTTATCTCATAAGTATTTTACTTTTACATTGAGAATGAGCCAAGATGAAAAATCCTAAATCAAGGCATTTCAAACATTGGAGCTATTTGATTTCAGAAAAGGCACTTTTGACAAAGAGTGGCAAGCTCTGGTTGGTTGCTCAGAATGTTGGTTTTTAACATTAAAATATTGACACATAAATATGTACAAGTATTAGCTGCTGGAAAAAGCAATTTATTAGGAAGCAAAGTTTTGGTAGTTTCCTAATTTTTAGTAAAAATATTTAATTAAAACAAACATTCAGTTAAAATTTCTTGAGTAAAACTCCAAATTCCCTTTTAATCGACTGTGCCTTCCAAAATTATAATGGTTCTTCTTTAAGTCGATATTTATTAGTACACTCATAATGTTATAGTGTTATGAAGTAGAAGTACTGTCTACATCAGAATATTCTTGTAATTCCTTCTCTAAGACTTGATTTCAACCACTTCTAAGCAAAACTCTGTTACTTGGAATAAAATTCTTTGGGTCTCATTTTCTTTTAGCTCAAAAAGCCTGTTACTTTGAGCTTGCCTTCAAATGAACATTTTATAGAAAGACCAAAGAATTTATGTACCACTTGAAGCTATTCACAACAGCCTTTACTTAGAGCATAATTTTATTAATTTAATAAATATTGTATTAAGTAAAGGAAGGTTTAAGGAACAAATTTGAGTTGAATAAATATTACACTTATAATTGAACCACTGTCCTTGAGTTCTTGCAACGTAATACACTACCAGTGTCTTATTTCAATAAAACAAAGATGTATAAAGTGAAGTCAACAAAATTTACCTTTGATATCCATTTGCCTATCATTCATCACCTTAATAACTTTACTTCTGCTTTATACCTGCTCCTTTTATTTTACACACACACACAAACACACACTTCCAATGTCCTCTGGACTCATGTTACTTTCTTGGATCTTAATTGTTTTTTAATTGCAAGCAATGGAAGCTGGCTATTTCTAGTTACGTAAAAAGGAATTTAATTGAGCTAATATTGAGTAGATCACAGATACCTTGGAAAGGCTGCAAAACCAGATCCAAGGCCAAACCTCATGGAATAATGCCCCAAACCACAACCACAGGGACATCTTAATGAGAAACCAGCTCCACCGCTCTGCTGTGAGCGCCATCATTTTCCCATTGCTGGTCTGCTTCAGCAACTCCGTTGAACAATGATTGCAAAATCACTGCAGCTTCTACTGCCATTAAATCTGTTCTATTACCTCCAGCATCTGCAAGAGTGAAGATGCACAGACTGTTTTCTTATGTGGCTTGCTTCTTTGTTGAAGTCTTTTGTGGGTTTATCTGACCAGTGAAAGATCCCATGCTTATGTTCTCCTGGTACAGAAGACTGAAGAAAACTCAGTTTTGTGGGCTCTATGTTATTAGTCAGGATTCTCAATGTTGAAAATGTCAACAGCAGAAGTTTCCAAGAAGGAAAGAAATAGTCCCCATAGGTGTGAAAAGCCTCACAATGATCCCTCATTCTTAGTAATCCATCTATCCGTTGATTCTTTATTTCAACAGACATTTGCAGTGTAACAGGGAAGGTACTGGAAGTTCTGGGTGCAAAAACAAATGAGGTTCAGATGAATTTTAAAATATTCTGTATCAAATGAGGAAGGGAAGTGGATTAGCAGATGTTTGTGACTTGGTGTCATGAGCATAATGGCCTAGATAAGGCCTGGGCTGGGGAGGGGGTTAGGCCCATGCCCACCCTACCAGTCTTCGTGAAGTGAGCTTGAGGCTGTGTAGCCAGTTCTAACCTGGATGTGAACTGAAGGCCATGACACCAGGTTGCCACACTCCTCCCTTTCTCCCTTTATGTGGATACCTTGGAGGCCTGTGTTCCAGCTGATGGGAATATAAAATAAAAGCTGGCAATCAGGCCCACAATGGGCTGCATAAGCCACTGAAATCTTCAGTGTTTTAGTTGTCACAGCCAGCATTAGCTATACTAAATAAAATGAAGGCTCCATGGAAAATCAGGAAAGTTAGAGGTATCCATAAGAAGGGGACTTGTGATGTCCTTTTAAAATAATTCAGTGTAGCGACAGTCAGACAGATGAGTCTGGAGAGGAAATCAGAGGTCAGGTCTCAGGGGACTTAAGTCTGTCTTGCTAAGAATTTCTTTTTTCTTGAGGCTCTGGGGAAATATTGAAGAATTTTAATACCTTTTCCACCTTTCCACCTGGGAAACAATTTAGTAGTATGCTCTGCGGAGCTTAACTAACCTGATACATTAAAATCTGCTTTGGCTGATAAAAAGGATTGATCTTTTCAGCCTTCATAACTTTACTAAATAGTCCAAACATGCAGTATTTTAATATTATACAATTAGTCTTTACTTATCACACTTGTGTAGGGTAAAAAACTTGAGTAGAATCTGTGGTGCTCTCCAAATCCTATGTAAAGTCTCATTTACAAGTCAGACAACGCATAGTACCAGCTTTGGGAAGACCAAGGGTGTTACAACAGGTAGACTTACACAACTTTGAATAGTGATGTTGAAGAAGCTAGACATATTCACAGACGTGTTCACCTGACCTTGACAGCATTTTATTAGGACTATATGTTTTCCACATGTAACACATGATCTATAGAGAACGAGTTTTCATCACTGGGGGGTAAAAAGATCAGTATTAAAGTAAGATTTTATTATTCAGAAAATAAATAACTCCTACATATTTTGATTGACTATTAGAGGAAAAGATGGAGTTTACTATAAGCAAAATGAAGATACCCATACAATATTAAAATTACTTTAACATGTAAAATTTATTAAAAATTGGTATCTTCAGAAAATAAAAATCAATATCTTCTTCAGATCATAACTTCTATTTGAGGTTTAAAATCTTCATATAACATCTTCCTCAAAAAAGTTTAAAGTCATATGTACTAAAACAAGTTTGATGTCTTAGGTGTTTTCTATTTGGCTGTAATTAGGACTATCATTAACTCTACTAATGGGTTAATTTTGGAACATTCTTTATGTTGACATTCTATGTAATAATGTCTGTATTTTCTTACATATTTGGGGATATATTAGTGTGTCTATCAGTCAACCCTCACTAGGTTATGTTTAGGAACAAGCAACCCCAGAATCTCAAGAACAAAGACTTACTTCCTACTCATGCTGCCTTTGGTACAGAGAGATGGGATGGTGGCATTCCTGGCTCTACTCTGCATGTCTTCTTCACTTTGAATCCAGATCAAAGACATGCCCACTTCCTGGGACATACTCAACCATAGGCTAAAGCAACCCAAATGACCAGGTCTGGATTACAGTGAAGAAAAGATATATTCCTATTTAAAGAAGAGCAACAAATAATTGATAAGCATAATCTACCACAATATGTAGAAGCATTTTTAAATGGAAAGGAAAATAATAGATTTTCTTCTTCTTTTTTTTCTCTTCAGAATTAGTTCACTTACTATCACTTCTATTTCTGCTTCTAATTTAGGAAATTAAACTCAATCTATGCAGATACATCAAATGCTATTTACCCTTAACTTTAAATAAATAATATTAATGAAATGCTAAGATTGGGAAGAGATCTAAGTACCTTTTTTGCAAATATTTTGGAGGGTAGAGTTTGCCATCAGGAGTAGGTTAGTTTATATCATTAACTAGACATATGAGGAATAGTGAAAAAGTTAAGAGTGCAGTCTCTGGAGTCAGAATCCTAGGAGGACAAACACGGCTTTACCAGTTCCAGTTAAGAGGCTTAAACCTTAATTTTCTCTTCTGCAAAACAGGATGAATGATAGAGCCTGCCTGTAATGAAAAAATCCATGTAAATGTCTTAGCTTCATGCTTAGTAAGTGTTCTTCCAACTGGAGTGGTTGTGTCCCTCCCTCCAGTCACTCATCCAACAAATATTTTATTATCTACTTTGTGTTAGACAATGTGCTTGGTGCTGAGGGTACACAGGTATGAAAGACATCATCTTGCCCTTCAAGGCATTTCTAATTTAATGAAGGAAAAAAGAAGAGTAAGCAAGACAAATAGCCAGGTGGACACATGATGGAGGCAGTGGGTATAGAAGGAAACTGGATAAAAGAGAAGCACTTCTAGGATGAGAAATCAAACTGTTTATTGACTGAAGAAAATACATTAGTAGAAGGAGAAATTCAGGATATTGTAGTATTTCATGCACTCAAAAGCATAGGGAACAGAGTTTTCATTTGGGCTAATAAAAAGTTCTGGAGATGAATAGTGGTGAACTCTACACTTAAAAATGGTGAAGTGGTTTTACAAGTTGAAGCCTTCAGAAATATGGTACTTGCAGTGCTCAGCTGGTCCCCAGGGTAGAAGTTATTATGCCTACTAAGTTGAGGTAAAAAATAAAAATCCCTAAGATTTAAATAATTTCATAGAATAGTATTCTGGCTATTTTTTGAGCTTGTGGTTGACTTCCTATGTGGTCCTAAACTAATCCCTGAACTATTTAAGAGTCTGTTGAGGTAGAGATTGGGTATGTTCACATTTCAATAATAAAGTTTACTATAGCATTAATTCCTTTTCCCAAGCATCCCCAGTTTTGCAAGTGCTATTATTTCTGAAGTCTTCAACTGGTAAAACACATGTAGAGGAAAAACAGAGGGTATTGAAAGAAGTAAGACCTGTGCACAGCCTAAATAAATAAATAAATAAATATACTATTTAAGATGGAAAACTCCAAAAAGAATAAGTTGTAGTTTCAGTAGCTTAAAATAAAATTGAGTTGTATTATTAGAGGGGGGAAGATCTGACTCAAAAACCAAATTCTTTATTTTATTATGGGTTTGATACTATCTCTAGGACAACTTTCATAAAAGTGAGTTCCATAATACACCATTTCTATGATATATTTCACAAAAATAGCATTCCAAAGTAAGTATTAAAGAAGAAAAAAATCTGCCTAATTTTGCTACGATATATCTAAAATACTATCATTTAGTATGTAACAATATGTAAGTTATTGGTATATTTTAAATTTTTTGTATTAACTCCTCAAAATCCAGTATGTACTTTAAATATGTACAAAAATAGGTATGAGTGTAAATGTATTTTTGCATGTGTTTATTAATATTGCAATTCATATTACTTAAAAGAGTAATTCCTTAAACAAAGGAATTAACATAGGCATTTTGAAATAAAAGAAAACTTTGTATTAATATGATTTGAAAAGCTGACAGAAGACAGTAATTTAATGGTGAATTGTGTGGATGTGAAAGAGAAAAAAAAAAAGTACACATTGGTGGCTACAGAATAGACAGGGGGATGTTAAGAAGAACAAAGGAAGTAGAGAAGCCAAAAAACTTATATGCATGACTCATGGGCATGAACTAAGGAGGGTGTTGTTGGAGGAAATGGGGTACTGGGTGGAGGGGGGATGGGGAGGTAATTGTGACAACTGTAATAGCAAAATAAATAAAATATATTTTTTAAAAATTTGGTTGTATATATTTTACCACATTAAGAAATTTTGTTATACATAATTGAAAGGGACAATTGACCTTCGAAAGGTAGATGTACTCTGAAATAGTTATTAAGTAAAAAGCTAACAGAATTATAAATATTTCTTGAGATGGATAGAATGAAATTTGAGGAGCTGAATGTCCTATGTGTTTTAGTTAAAAAGGAGATGAGATTTTTGGGTGATAGTGGAAAGGGCTACAGTAGAATCCAGGTCTTGAGAAGGCTACAGAAGATTGGGACTGAGGAAAGTCAGGAAGCAAATTAGTCCCCTTTGAGGGAGTGAGCTGCTGAATTACCCAGATGGTTCAGTTGATGTTAAAAAAAAATCTTGCCTCCAGGATGATATGGTGATGATGCCTCTCCTGGCTTTTGTGCCTTCTTACCATTTACCTGTGATGGAGAAGGGTCTTCTAGTGTAATGGAGGAGGGTCTTCTAGTTTGATAGAGAAGGGGTGCAGAGTCTAAATAAACATGTAAGGCAAAAATAGCACATGGTCAAACTTATTCCTCAAGATCCCTTATGGTGATGCCACATTGGTGACTTATATACTTTGTGTATGTGTGTGTGTGTTTTAATACTTTGTTTTAATAAGCACAAGAGTCTCTGGGTTTGGAAGTTTGGGAGAGAGCACTGTTTCAGGAGTTGAGCAGGAGATAACATCATCTACTGGAATTGAAGGACTATGTTCAATGAATTATATATACACATACATATACATACAAACATATATGTATATGGACAACAGAGTCATACTCACTGGCTGTGGTACTTATAACCTGATAGACTTACAACAGGAACTGAGGCTGAATGAGGAAACAGCATATTTTTGCATCTGCTTCTTCCATTTCTGACCCATCCCTCACTCCACCCAAACAGGCTCATTGTATGGAATGCTCAGAATATAGTTGTATAATTTTACATGAAATTATATTATTACTTCATTAAGCTTTTACATTAAATATATGTTAATTGTATTCTTGAATGATACAACTCCATATATTTTATTTATTATTTTCAGAGAGAGAGGGAGGGAGAGGGGCAGAGAGGGAGAGAAACATCAATGTATGGTTGTCTTTCACCTGCTTCCAGCCACGGACCTGGCTGGAGACCTGGCTTGCAACCTGATTATGTGCCCTGGCTGGGGAATCAAACCAGCAACTGTTGGGTTTGCAGGCTGGCACCTTATCCACTATGCTACCAGCCAGGGCTTGGTAATTTAATATTTTTTATGGCAACTTAAGTTTGCCTATCTTCCAGATGAACATATTGCAAAGTTTAGAAACTCATTTTTCTCTGCCTTTTCAGGCAAGAACAAGTCAGTACTGAACTGTTTGGCAGCAGAGGTGGAGATGCCACCTGCAGAGAATGGAAACTAAACTTATGCAAGAAGCTATATTGGGAGGTAGGTTTCCATTAAATGGATGTCTTGGGCTTGCCATATTTCACTGTAATTGCTATGTCCAGCAAGTTGACTGCCTTTAGAGATTAACCTATTTTAAATTTAATGGATCAGTGGAAGCTATTGAAAGATGGTACAACTCCTTCTCCTTGAGTTTTTCCAGTTCAAATGAAGATTTTGCTACTTGTAAATTCATGCATGTTTACATGCCCACATTCCACTCTCACCTCACTAGAAAGAAACCACCTCCCATGGACTTTATATATTAAAAAAGGTTTTATGCTAAGTCACTAGAATTTATTAGTAATAATAGATTTGTTTTACTACATAATATAAATATATTGTATGTGCACATATGTATATTAGAGAGATAGATAGATAATGGATAGATAGATGATAGGCTTTTCTGATTGATATGAGATCATTTATATTAAACTGAATTGATACAATGCCAAGAAAAGGTAAAGAAAAATTGTATGCATTTATTTAGGTTATATATGTTTTGGCTTATTGCAGGTAAATGTTTAATTTCCATGAACTTACATTTGAATGAATATTGGCTTTCAAATATGTAATCTTTATGGATTAATTTGTAGCAGTGTCTGAAGGACAGACGTCAATCATGCATAGGTATACAGTAAAAGGTTGCTTGTCTTGTGGGAACCCAAACAATTCCCCAGCTTCTGCTTCAGTAACTTTAGTATTCTCTGCTTCTCATTGTCCATCTAGAAACACAAGTGAGAAGATGATAAAGCTTTCTTCTTTGGGAAAATATAACATCAAAAATGAAGATGAAAGAGAAAACTTAAGAAAGCAAGGATTTCTAATTTGTCATGCTCATTCGATGTTTACATACTTTTCTACAGAGCACTGCATAGACCATGATACAGTTATGAACAAATTAGTCTTCATGGAACTTGCAGACTATGAAGAGCAGGAAAACATTAACCTCTCCCCACCCCCCCAAAAATCACAAACTAACTATATAATTTAAAAATTGCTATGAGCAGTAAGAAGTAAAAGTTCAAGGGGCTGTGAGTCAAGTGTTAAGGAGACCTAATAGACTGGAGTAGGAAGAAAGACCTGCCTGAACAGACAACATGTCACCTGAGTCTTGCAGAATGAATAGAATAGATAACAATGAAGCAGAAAGTAAAGAATCAAATCTTCTAGGCAAAGGAAACTTTCAAGTAGACAGTTAAACATCTAGATTTGGAAGTCAGAAAAGAGATCTAGACTAAAAACATATAATTAGGACTTGTTGGTATATAAACAATATTTAATACTCTAGAGGGAACAATGAAATAATCTGAGGAGAGAAGGGAGAATGAGAACATTTAAAACTGATTCCCAAAGAGCTCTATTAGAGGAAGCTTAGTGTGGTCAGGATTTCTCAAGCTTGGCCTAGCAGACATTTTGAGTCAAATAATTGTTTGCAGTGAGGGCTGCCCTGTGCATTGTATAAGTAGAGGCAGCATCCCTGACTCTACTTACTAGATGTTCGTACCACCCCCTCAGTTATGACAACCAAACATGTCTCCAGGCATTGCCAAATGTCCTCTTAGGCTCAAAATCACTGATATAGAATAAGCAAAAAGTAAAAGTTTAAAGAGTAACTTGAAAGGGAGAAAGAAAAGCAAAAGGGCATGATGAATTAGAAGCCAAGAAGAAAAAAATTATCCCAGGAATTATCAATTGATGCTGAATAATCAAGGAAGATACGTTCGGGGAAGGGTCCAGAAGTTCAAGCAACATGGATATCATTAGTGACTTTAGAAAAGGAATTTCGGTGAAGTAATTGAGAGTATAGGTTAAATTGGAGTAGACTGCAATTGTATTTATACAATGGATAATAAATACAAATGGAATCAGTTTTAATAATATTTATATGGAGTTTTTAAAAAAATTTGTTTAATGCTGTTGGTTGCCAATTCAATAATATCTCTTTGTTAATAGAACTTCATCTTCTTCATATACTATATCGTCTATTCATGGGAAGCTTCTTTACAATTCAGTGATGGTGACTGCATTCTACTTACCAGTTATTGGTTTAGGAACAGACATGCAATGCAAGTGTAGTCAATGATGACATGAGAAGAAATTTAAGGGCTTCAGGTAAACATTTCCTTGCTGATGCAGACAACCCAGAAGGGACAGGTCTTTCTCTTCCAGATGTAGCTTCCCAAAATACTTGGAGGATATGGGTAATATTAACACGATTTTCTTTTCTACTGTGGAAAAAGAATTAACCTGAGAATAAGCCAAATAGTAAATGTAGCAAAAGGAAAAATAGGAAGGACCTGGGTTCTTGAATGAAGTAATAAGAACTTGAAATTCACTTGGATACTATCCATACTCAGATGTCTTAATTTCCTGCAACCTCCCATCTGTTTTCAGCTCTTTTCATTTATCATCATCCCAGCATCTTTCCCTTGGGAATTGTCAATAACCTCTGAAACAATAGTTTTTTTCCTCTGTCCATTTTCTTTCTCCCTAAACTGGATGGAAACCTGAGTGCCCCATTTCACAGTTCTCCAAAATAAGGCAAATCAATCATTGTCACCTCTTGACCCTGATCTATTCCTTTCCACAACTGGTCTCTTTTGAATTTGTCATCACTCATCTCTTCCCTTTCCATGTGGCTATCACCCACTGATTTTCACTGCCTCCCCATATGCCTTGAAAGTTTGCCCACTTGGTTCATCAATTTCGTCTTTACTCCATCTATTCCTCAGTAAACATTTATTTTTACGGCCCTTGCAAACCCATAGTCTCACACTTCAGTGATCTCCAATGCCTTCAACTACACCCACCTTTAACACACACATTCACAACCACACCTTGAACCTCATCATTACCTAAAACAGCTCCACCTTTAAGATCATAAACTCAGAAATTCTTTTCTCTATTACAGCCCTGGCTGTTTCACTCCTATGAAGCTCCAGTGTGGCCTTTGATTCTCAGCCCATCTGTAATCACCCATGGATGCAAAACATAAATGAACTGTATTAAAAATAAACTATATTAAATTGCCTTTTTTTTTTTAAGAAGAAGAGACATGTGAAACCCAGGAAAATAGAATATGGTTTAGGTGACACCATACCAAGATGACTGACCCAGGGCAGTTAGTTGGGAGAGACTATGCCATTGCTTAAATGCACATAGTTCCAATTTACTCAAGGAATTAAAGCAAAAACAGAAATTCATTTTTTTTAAGTTTGTTTTATGAAAAATTTATTCTGAAACAGTATCCACCTGATTGACAAGAGGTGTTAAGGTTAAATTAATAGTTAAGTGGTAGACTTCAAAGGAACTTACATAAGCTATATGGAGAATAAGTATAATGTATATGCACTCATTCTTAAAACTAATATTTATTGAGAACTGCTTATAGAGCAAAATACAATGTGCTTCCAACAATTCAAGGGATGTTGAATGGTTATTTGGAAATAACCAGATCCTAGCCTTCTCCCTGAAGGAGAAGGTACCAATCAGGTAGCAATGATGTCTTAGGCAATGTGGCTGCTCTTCAGAGCCTTTCAGAGCTGTGTGAATTCTCACCACATTGCTGGGTGCTACTCTCCCCTGGAGCATGTCAGTTTGTTATTCTGTAGTACACTGAGTAAGATTCATTGCTTAAGACTAGTACTCCTTGTGGAGTTGGATTGAAATTCTCTGCTTGCTATAAAAGGGTATGTAGGTTTTGGTTAAGTGTATTTTTATTATTTTGAGGCTTTGTGAAAGTTTAAAATATTCTACAGTTATGTATATGTGAATATTGCAATTATACACAACAGGTGATAGTAAATAACAACTTTAAATAATAATATACAAGGTCTGACAGTCAAATCTAAGATTAAATAAAATATTTAATTTTCTTCTTGATTTATGATTCTCTGTCCTCTTCCAATTCTTTCATTTACAGGCCAAGTTAGCTAATAATTGTGAATTGTATATTCCACACATATCATTTTGTTAGAGCTACTAAATATCACTTCCAACTTTCCACAACCTGATGTTTCTTATCAATTTTGACCCATAAGTGACCCACTTCTTATTGTTTAATCAGAATCTGTCTAGATGAGGTCATTATATTGCTGTAAAGCTCTTTAATCATTCTATTTAATGAGTGTAATTATAAGCCCAGTGCACCAGAATTTTCAGCTAGGAGCTTATAGCAGCTTCCATTGCTTACTTAGTGACATCTGTTTGAAAGCTATTACAGAGAGGGAGATTTTCAACATGTGAATCTATTAGTATTGTCACCATTGCCTAGACATGGAAAATAACAAAATTTATTGCGTGCTTACTATGTGCCACAAACAGTTCTAAGTCTTTTGCTCATTTGTTCTTTACAACAATCCTTTGACATAAATATTATCATTATCCCCATTTTATAAATGAGGAAACTGGGACAAAGACAGAATAACTTGCTCAATATCATACCTAGTAAATGGTAAGGTCACTAACTAAACATACAGTTTGACTTGAAAGCCTACACTCTAAACTACTAAAGCTCATAGATGACATAAAACTTGCAATCAATTTTTTATTTTCATCAGAGGACAGTTTTTCATTGCTTTTAGAAAGAGGGGGAGAGGAAGAGGGTGAGGAGAGAGAGAGACATCTATGTGAGAGAGAAATAGCTACTTAGTTATTTTCTTGTACATGCACTGACCAGGAACTGAACCCACAACCCAGGCATGTGCCCTGATAGGGAATTTAACCCAAAATCCCTTGGTCCACAGACAATGTTCCAAACAACAGATCCACACTGGCCAGGGCTGTGGTGAATTTTTAAATAAAATTACATTTTAATGAAATAATTACCATTTTCTTAAATAAGCCATTTCTGTGCCATTACACCTAGATAGAATATGAGCTCAGGAAAAAAAAAAAAAAACCTCAATTTGACAGTCTGCCTCTAAGCCTCTAGATGCAGTGAGGGTTATTAACAGCAAAAATGTGTGATACTATTCTGGGTATCCTACTCAGGAAATACCAAGAGCAAATTCCTCATCTGTGTGGTCCTAAAAATGATAAGCTCTAAGGTATAGAGCTTAAAATATAGGTTCAATTTTTTTCTTCTTAATGTTCAAACTTATCACTATGCAGACTATGGCCTAATGCTCTCTGTCACTCCCAAGGCATGGTTATAACAGTGGACAGGGACAATGTCAATGTATTTTTTCTCATGAAACAATTAGAATTTTTAATGTAATAATTCTGTTTGTTAATAAGTATTACACACGAAAGTATTGAGTAAGATTCATAAAAAGCCTAATTGTTTATTACATGAATTTTTAAACCTCTGATTAAAACAAAGTACCATGAAACTGATTACTTTCTATAAAAATGAGCAGCTAAATTCTCAGACATAAGCCTTTTAAAAAAGAATTCATTGTATTTATGTGTAAACACATCCTGATATTAATAATCAAACAACACCTGTTAATGGCGGCAATGATCTCTGAGAATTAAAGTTGAACATTAAATGTTCTCAAGAGGACCTTCCATGGCTTGCTAAGAATGGTATTTTGTTTTCATTAAAACTTCAAAATTTTCATGAATATTTTAGTCAGGTTTATTTTTTTATTTGACTTTTATGATGGAAGCTGTGAATCATTTCCATTACACGCTTTAGATTTTTATGGAAGTTTGGTAGAAAATAGAATATTTTCTAGTATACATCAGGAACAAATGTAGAATTATACCAAATATACTGTAGTTAATATCTGGGCCTCTTTCTGCTCTCATAAGTGGTATAAATTTACTAACAATTTTGAAGACATATACTTATGGGGCTAATAAAATGATATATGTGCTTTTCCTTTCACCTTCTAAGTTCTTCTATCTGGGTTAATAATCAAATTAACAGAACCGTCAACAAGAGAAAGTCAAATTGTAATACAGATGGAGAATTAGCATAAGCTTGAAAATTCCAATGACAGACTTTTTGGGCAAAGGAGAAAGTGGGGAGGCAAGCAGATAAGGTATTGGATTTCAGAAATGAGGATGGGTGAATTACAAGTAGTGGAGGAAGAACTGCACACACATGGCAGGAAAATCTTGCTGGGCAACTTAGGAACTATGCGACACAGGGTGTATGTAGCTAACAGGCACCTACCTGACACAGTCTGTCATACTTAATTCAAATAAGGCTAAGGCAACATCCTAAGATTCCCTTCCTGAAGTAGGCTTTCTGTCTAAATCTTTTAGGGAGCAAAGGAAAAGCACATCAGAGGTTCTTACTGAGTTGTTGTTGTTAGTTTCTTTCTAAATAAAGCAACAGCTTGAAATCAGTATTTTAAAAATGCAGCTTCGGGATGGCAAACTACACATTTGGTCATGAGTTATAAATTTTATAAAAATTAAGTTACTTGCTTATGGTAAGATCGTCCTAACACTTCTTTGTGACAAATTGCTTGTTGTAAAATGTCTGAATGCTAAGGCGTCTTTTGTACTGCTTGGTGCTAACATTTAAACAATATTCTTCCCTTTTAGATTTAGAGCTAAAATGTTTTAAAAAGCAGGATGCAAAATATTACAGTATCTCATTATGGGGCTGAGGTTTACTTTAACAAACGTGTTATTGATTTTAGAAGCAAGTAAAGATAATTGAAGGGCTGTCGATCCGGAGCGCTGAGCTGGGGAGGCTGGAGAGGCGCTGCCGGCGGGGGCCAAACCCCTGACCATCTCCGTTGGGAGGAAGGTACGCCCAAGGCTGCATTTTTGGGTCGCAACCTCTTGTTTTTTTCACAAATTAAAAAAAATCATTTTAGAAACTGTCTATCTAACCAAGTTTTATTTTAATGCTAATTTTGAGTGGGCTAAAAAGAACATTCTGATGCGTAATGCTGCTCATCTGCATAATGATTCAGGCCTGGGCCTAGGCCTTGAAAAACTAGCATTTCTCCTGTGCCTGGCTTGACAGCTTTAATTGGGGAGGTGTCTCAACTCTACATTGCATTAAAACACCACCAACCAAGAACAAAAGCATGACACTTGTTTTCTACAAGGAAGAAGAAATATGATCATTGTAAGTAAAATTGCACCAAAAAAAATAAAAACCCCTGAGAGAGAGAAACCTGGGGGCCAAGATCACATATTCTTAGTCAAGAAACAATAAAAAATGAAACTTCTGATATTTAGTGATATTCAGAAATTACTCAGATATTCAGATTAGTAGAAGTAATAGGAATAAGCTGCTTTTTATTAAGCAACTTGCCTGTCAGGCTCCTCACTTGCATTGTCTAATATAATGTCCACAACAACTTTATGAGGTAGGATTTATTACCAATGTTGAGGACTTAGAAGCTAAATAACATTGCCAAGGTTCTTTAGCTTGTTAGAGGCACAGCCCAAACTTGAATGCCACAGAAGCTCCGTACCACACTGTCTCTGTTTTCATTTTACTTTCTCTCTCTTTTTCTTTATGCTTTGGTATATGGCATTATGAATAATTTAATGATCATAAAAAAAAAAAAAAAAAACACCCCAAAAGGGAATTTTACTCAATTAAAAAAACAAATTGATATAGAAGTAGTTTCTATATATTAGATTTCTTAAGCAGTAAGTTCACTTTTTAAATTTTGACTGAAAAACAATGTTTTTAAAACTGAAGAAATGTTCTCACGTTATCTAATACTTTATAGAAATTATAACTAAAACAGTCTTAAAATTAAGGAATTAACAAAAAAGAAATGTGTCTTCTTGCTGAAAAAAAAAAGTGCATTACCCCATTGTTTGAAAAAGATGTCACTGTGAATGCTCTGATTGGCATGGGCCATTTAGATATTTTATATCTAATTAATTCCTTATTACCTGCTTTGTAAGGGCTGAGCTTTTTCAGCTGGGTGTAAGTAATAAGGAGCAGGTGCCTGCTTCTTTTAGTCCTCTTTCTGGATTCAAGTGGTGGTGGTGGTGTGGCGATTAATGGTATTCATCTATTACCACTTTTGGCTTAACCTGCTAATGACTGTTCATGTTTATGTTTCTTCTCACCTCCTGGAGAGTGCTGAGACGGGCAAAGCAACGGGTGCCAGAAAAAGTAACTTCACCAGCTTTGGAACGCTTGTTTTAACCAGTGACACATCCATCCCACCTGGCCAGTACCAAACTGCTGAAATCTTCCAGTGCTTTTTAAATAGGCAAGCACATTTACAAAACAATATCCTTGAAATGGTTCTCAGAAGCATATCATTGTTTTTATGTGGAGAGTGATTTAGAGTAATTAAGTATAGTATAATGGTCAGTGAAACACAAGATGGAAAATTACTAGAAGAAATTGAATACATTTTCTCATTTGGAAAAGAAAACAGACACCTTTAGTGATTAGGGCCCAATGCCTTCAAGAAGAGACAATTGACTCTGTCAATTTGTTTCCCAAAAAAAGGTATTTAGTGATGTAGTGCCCTGTGTTGCAATTCAACATTGAGCACTTTGTCAACGGCTTGATGTAAATGACAGATGTTTAATCTTAATGGTGCTGCAGAACACACTTTGTTAAGATGCTTACAAACCAGATGTTCACAATATTGTCTGTTTGAGAGAAAGAGGAAAAATGTCTTTTCACATTGCCATGGGTGGAGAAAAAAATCTGTCAAAGTTAATGGATGACAAGGAGCTGATGCATGGAAGCAGGGTTCCAAACTACATTTGTGTTCTAAAAATGTAAGATAACCCACTTCATGTTAGGGTTTTCTGGAAGTTCAAAAGATCAAGTCCACCATGCTTATGACTTCCACATTATTTTGAGTAAGTGAAATGTGAGTGTTTCTGTGGTCATAACACAGGGACGGTAAAAAGCTCAGCATTTACAGCTGCAAGGGCAGGAGGTGACAGAGAGCAAAGGAACCTCATACCTTTTTATCTTTAGCCACACCTGCTTCTCCCGAAGTCCCCTGGGGTAAAACAAACGTCCCTTAATCTGTTTCCCTGACCAGCAGGCAATAATAGGTAGGGAAGTGTAAAGTCACAGCTGTTACCTAAGAAAAAAAATCTAGCAAAATTCTGAAATTCATATACATATAATGAGTGTTTAAAAACCTGGTATGTCTGTCTACTTACTTGGTTCTAGCTATATATTATGTCACCTTCCCCTTTTTTCCTCTTCAAAACAGCTTCTGAAGTTCATTTTAACCAGATTTCCCTTGTAAAAAGGGGGACAGGTACTTCTTAGCCTGGGCCCTTGTTCCATGGGAACCTCCCAAGTATTTTTAATTCTCTGATTTAGAAAAAAGGGACTACTTTCATTGCCATGATCCTTTCCTGCTTTCTGTCCATTCATCACTGCATAGTAGCCCAGGCTATGACATCCCTTTAAAGATTTATTCTGCTTTTAATGCAGGACCTTATATCTGTAAGGCAAGATACAGAATCAATTCAACCCTTACAAACATTTCTCTTTAAAAACATATCAGAATAAGCTAAGTTATGCTATGGTGCCCACCGATCCCCAAATGTCAGTGGCTTATCTGGAGCATCAGCATGGACCGCTCCTTCAGGACCTAAGCAGGTTGGGTAGCCACTGGAAGCCGTGCTTGTGACAGGAAGAGTTCTGGTGGATTTTACACTAACAGTTAAATGCTCAGTTCAGAAGTGACCCATCACTTCTGCTTCCAAAGCATTGACCACAACTAGTTACATGGTCTAACCCAGTACTGGGAATGGGGAGAAAACAAGAAATATTCTGGAAATTTCTGCTTTCACAGAAAGAAACCATGGATGGCAAAGCCCATCCTCACCCTCATTCTGACTTTGAATTAACATCTGCTGCCTTTCCGTGTAATACTCAGAAATGTAAATATCTGCTCTGGTAAGCATTCATGATCATTAGACCTTTATGCTTTTCTGTAATGAACAGTAAAAAAAAAAGAAAAAGAAAAAGAAAGAAAGAAAAGAAAAGAAAAAGAAAAAAGAAAAATGGGTTATGGAAATGTTGTTCTTATGAATGTTGATGTTTTAAGAAATCTCTGGCTATAGCCTGACAGGACTATTTCCTATACTCTATGGGTATTTAGATAAAATGTATTGGAAGAAATCTCAAAAGATGTTTTAAATCTAGCCAAAATTTTCACCCTTTTCCTGTAGAACATTTATAATTTTGTTTCATTATTTCATTTCTTAAAACTGGTATGAAATCTGTAAAAAGTGTCAGGAGAAATACTGAAAATTAAAAAATAAGACATTGTTACATGAAAATTGGCTCAGCTCTTCTGATTGGGTTAAAATGCAAATCATATTTTCACTTGTGAGAACTTTAGAAAGATTCCTTTTTGTGCAACTGTTGCCAAAAAATCAGCATGAATGGGGAGTTTTCTCTGAGTTCTGGGTATTATACTCAGTGTAGCAGAGAACAGCAGGACAGCCCTGTGGTGTACTGACTTGTCTATTTTTGTTTCACTAACTACATTCTAGTGAGGACACATAATAATTGCAACATAACAGAAGTTTTATGTTCCAACATAATGATTAAAGAATATCAATAATGTAGGCTTCAAGGAACAGAACAGACTTGGTGCTATTTCCTTTTCAGTCTGAAGGAAGCCAAAATGAACTATCAATGAAGGTTATGGTCCATCAGCCTAGAAATCAATAGAAAAACAAGTCATTGTGTGGCACAATTCTTTCAAATTGCAAAGGTCTTTATTAAATCTTTAGGAGCAGGAATATATCTTTCAAAATATACTTTGATTTTGGAACCTTTTGAGTATACCAGACAGCAAAGCTGTACTTTGCTGAAGTGCTACCATATCAGAACAGCCACTAAGTTAGGCACTTGGGGTTTATTTTATTAGTACGAGGCCAACCACAAAACAGATAAAACAGTTTTATGGCCTACATCTGGTTGAATAATAAAACATATGGCTGTGCAGTCAAGAATGTACAGCTATAAGTTACTGTAAATACCCAACTCAAGATAGTGATTGAGATTATAGCACGTGGCATACTGTAAGACTTATTCTTTTATACACCACAGAATGGATATTTATGATTTCTAAACATTTGGGATGGGATTTGCTAACTACAATAGGGTTTGCGTTGTTCCTTTTTCAGATTGGTAGAGCTAATGTAGATTCAGAAAGGGACTGACTTACACACTTTTAGTCTTGGTTTGATAATGTGTACTTGTCTCATCATTCTTTATGACTGGTCCCCAGCTAAATTCTCCAGTTGGTCTCAGAAGAATATTCTAAGGAAAAAACAAAAATTAACACAATTTCTCTATACATTGTAGAGAGTTATGGTGTTAGAGTAATATATAAGAAACTTAAGTTGTTGTCGTGAGCAAGCTGTGAAACTAAAGATAATATTTGAGAAAAAATGGAATAAAAAATCATATCTTCACATTTGGTTAATTATTCTTTATGTCACTAGCACAAAGCACAAGGCAATAGCTACCTCTTGGTCATATATCTAGCAGAAAAAACGAGGTGCAAAATAAAACTTATTTTTAGGGCAAGGGTATTATAAAAATAAGATACTTGTATATCCTGAAATTGTACTGTATTCTAGAACCTTGTTCCAAAGAACTACCCTTAGCCTAAACTAAGCATGAGAGGTATAAAGGTTTAGCAGTCACCCGCTCAACTTAATGAAGATAGAGAAGACCACTAGGCAGGCTGTGTGATAGGTACAGTTTTAGGTGCTTGGGCTATATCAGTGAGCAAAGCAGATATCTGTGGCCTTGTGGGTTACATTCTAATGGGAAGAGGTGAGACAGAAAATAAATAATTGACATAGTAGGTAAGTAAATTACATAGTATATTAGAGTGAGATGAGTCCTATGGAAAAAAGAAAAAAAAAAAAACATTTTTAAAATAAAGTAGTTAGAGAAGGTCACCAAGAAAGTGTCACTGAATAATGATTTGAAAGAGATGAGGGACTTAGCTATGCAGATAGCTCAGGATAAATCATCTCATCAGGAGATGTAGTCAGCACAAAATCAAAATCTTTAATATTGCCATATGCTAGCCTGTTTGAGAAATAGTAAGGTTACTTGTGAGGAAAGAGAGGGAGATTGATATATATATATATGTATATATATATATATATATATATATAGAGAGAGAGAGAGAGAGAGAGAGAGAGAGAGAGAGAGAGAGAGAGAGGAAGAGATGAGGTGAAAGTAGTGGTTGATTGTGGTGGGTATAAATCATTTGGATCTGGTAGACATCATAAATGCTCAGGTATTTTATTCTTAGGGATACATAAGCCATTGGACAAAGTTGAAAAAGAGAAGTGACATGGAACAGTTTATGTTTTGAAAGAATCACTCTGTTGAGTTCTAGAGACTCAGGGGTTAAAGCAGAGAGACCAATTGGGTGACTATTACAGTAGTTCAGGCAAGAAAGGGTGATGGTTTGAATTAGAGTAAGACTGAAAAAGTTGGGAGAAGTATTAGACTTGGGCTGTATATTTAAGGTGCACTAACTTACAGGAGAAAGAAAGGAGTCAAAAATGACCCCAGGTAGGTTTTTTGTTGTTGTTGTCTTTCGATTTTGACCAAGCCACTAGAAGGATAAAGTTGCCATCAACTGAGATAGGAAAGCAGACCCTAGAATAGCTTTTAGAGGAGAGATCAGAAGTTCAGTTTCAGTCATGTGAAAATCGAGATATGGTATAGTAGATCTTTGATAGAATAAAAATTCCTATTTAAATGTGTTCATTTCAGCTCTTAAAATAAGCTGATTAATTAAATAGTTGAATAAGATATAGCAAATGTCACCATAAATGTCAGTTGTAAATGAATGGCTGAAATTTGGGAAATTTGATTCAAATTGCAGAGCTGGTAAGTGACCTAGTTGATTCTATGCCACCACCATATGAATTATGTTACTATTGTATTTGACTCTTTTTTTTTTAATTTTTTTAAAAATTTTATTGTTGTTGTATTACATCCATCCCTTTTTTGCTCCCCTCTGTCCCCCTCCCCACCCAACCTTTCCCCCCAAAGTCAATCCCACCTGTTGTCCATGTCCATGGTTCCTTTATACTAGGTTCTTATCGAAACTGCTCCCCTTCCTTGCCTCTTCCTCCCCCCTCCCCCAAACCCCCTTCCCCCTGTCCACTGAAGGCCTATTCACTGTATTCATATATTTGGTTCTGT
>PVIW01014758.1:0-22180 GCA_004026585.1 Noctilio leporinus
ATGGCGTTTGCCCTCACCGCCCACACTTCTCTGTTGAGACTTCCAGTCATCAGGGAGCCCGAAACTGGCCCTAGTCAAATGCGCCCCTCTGGGCAGAGCAGCTTCTGTCCAGAGCCGACCTGGGCCTGCCGGCCGGTCGGTCAAAAATGCCTCACCTACTGTCCTGCTGGCCTCCTCTGCCTCTGGGCTCTGCTCCCCTGTGTCCAGATGCTGCCCGTTCCAATCACTAGGGTCCTGATGACGTCTCACGCTCCTTATCCTGTCCTCTAGCTGCTTTGGTACTCGAGAACACCATCAGCACTGCTCTCTACTCTGTCGCCATCTTCCCTCCTCCTGAACTTGCTTGGTTTTCAAGATTACATGTTTGTGTTGTTCCTTCCATTTCTTGTGGTAAGGGCTTATACACCACAATGGATACTGAAATCCTGGGCATCCATCCCCAAGCTCCAAATGACACAATGCTTGAATGTTTTCATCTATAAGTGCGTAGTTTCATGTAGTCAAAAGACTTCAAGACTGTCCTTATAGAGGAAGAAATAAAAACAGCCCAAGAAATTCCTCTCCTGGGGGCATCTGGTAGAAGCCAAGATGGCACCTGTCTTTCCTTTTGAATAGTCCAATGCCATTCCTATTAATAGCTTTATTTCCCCACCCCTCAACAAGTTTTTAACTTCTTTTTTTTATCTCTAGTCACCTAATAGTTCAGAGTAAAGCATTCTAATGAGGGTATTTATTTTCTGGTTGACCCCTTCAAAAATATGTATTATCACAGTTAATGCTGAAAATGAAAGTGGGTGTTATTATCCCTATTTTCTTCAGATGAGAAAAAAAATGTTCACATAAGTTTTGGGATATATCCCAGAACACACAGCTAAAATAGCAGAGCTAATTCTGAAACCTGAGCTTCAACTACATTTCTAAGTACACTTTTCCCTTATACTTAAACTTCCAGCAGTATTGTATTTTCCACATTCCAGTGGTAGGTTTTGTTTGATTAATGATAATTTTCATGAAACATTAATTGAAACAATTACTTAATTCTTTTGAGTTAGTAAAAACTAAAAGTCCTCCTCTCTAATTTGACCAAATATTTCTGGTTAATGATTGCATCATTAGTTGAATTAATGAGTGATTTCAGCTTAATGTTTCCAAACTTGATAAATAAGGCATTCATTCCCTTTGATGAACATTTTCTCTCCATTGATTATAAGACTTTGACATTTGTACACTCTTGGTAAGACATTACTAAAAGAGCACACTGGGTAAGAACTTTGACCTTAGATTCAGACAGCCCTGAGTTTGGAAACCAAATATAAAATTATTTCTTAACCTGCTAGGATATGAATAAAACTAATTTCAGAGATTTTATCAAAATTAACTGGTATAAGAAATGTAACAAATGATAAAAAAGTGACGTTAGATTCTGGAAGGTAATTAGTAAATATTCAACAGAAACAACACAAGCCAGAGGGATGGCAAAAAACATTCCAAGTAATGGGAAACAAAGTCCTGCAACCAAGAGTACTCTACCCAGCAAGGCTCTCATTCAAAATGGAAAAAGAAATAAGAAGTTTCACACAAAAATGAAGACTAAACTAATATATCTCTACCAAACCAGCATTGCAATAAATGCTAAAGGGCCTTCCTTAAAAGATGAAGAAACAGAAACATAGAGAAGAACAGAGGTACAAAAGGGACAAATGACACTAAATAAGTATCTATCAATAATAACCTTATTAAAGGGATTAAATGCACCAATCAAAAACATAGGGTAACTGAATGGATAAAAAACATGACCCATATATGTGCTGTCTTCAAGAGATGCACCTCAGAACAAGAGAACAACACAAACTGAAAGTGAAAGGATGGAAAAATATACATCAAGCAAATGGACGTGAACACAATGCTGCGGTAGCAGTGCTTATTTTACACAAAACATATTTTACAATGAAGGCCAGAAAAAGAGACAAAGGACATTTCATGACACATAAGTCAACAATCCATCAAGAAGATAACTCTGGTACACATATCTGCACCCAACATAGATGCTCCCAACTATATAAGAAAAATCTTGAATGACTTCAAGAAGGACATGGACAGCAATGCACTAATAATAGGTGATTTTAATAACCCATTATGAACAATGGACAGATCTTCCAAACAAAAAAATCACCAAGGATATTGTGACATTGAACAACACTCTAGAGGAAATGGACTTACTTGATATATACAGAACCTTTCATGCCAAAGAAGCAAACTACACATTCTTTTCAAAAGCATTTGGAACATTCTCAAGGATAAACCACCTGGTAGGTCACAAGACAAGCCTCTACAAATACAGGACAACTGAAATCATATCAAGCATCTTCTAAGATCACAATGGCTTGAAACTAGAAACCAACCTCAAGGGAAAAAAACAAAAACAATCTAATTCATGGATACTAACTAACATGATTTTAAGGAAGGAATGGGTAAACAGTGAGATCAAAGATGAAATCAAAAAGTTTCTGGAAACTAATGACAATAAATACACAATAGCTCAAAACTTATGGGATGCAGCAAAGGCAAACCTCAGAGGGAAATTCATAGCAGACCTACCTCAAAAAGATAAAAGAAGCTTATACAAAAAACCTAACCATTAAGCTGCAAGAATTAGAGGAACAGCAAAAAACAAAGCCTTCCATCAAGTAGATGGAAAGAAATCATTATGATCAGAGCAGAATTAAATCTTAGAGAATAAAACTACAATTCAAAGAATCAGTAAGTCCAAGAGTGGGTTTTCTGAAAAAAATAAACAAAATTGGCAAGCCTTTAACCAGACTCCTAAAGAAAAAAAGAGAGAAGACCCAAATAAACAAAATCAGAAACAATAGGGAAGAAGTCACAACTGACACCACAGAAATACAAAAGGTTATAAGAAATTACTACACACAACTACATGACAAGAAATCTGACAACCTGGATGAAGTAGACAAATTTCTGAAAATGTATGCTTTATCATAACTGAATCCAGAAGAAACAGAAATCTTGAATAAATTTCTAATCGATTACCGCTTCAATTTTACAAGTTGTTATTAAATAACTAGAAATTGAAGCAGTTATCTAAAATCTCCCAGAACACAAAAGAGCCCCAGACCAGATGGCTACACAGGTGAATTTTACCAAACATTTAGGGAAGAACTAATTCCCATCCTCCTCAAACTATTCCAAAAAATTCAAGAAGAGGGTAGATTTCCAAGCTCTTTCTATGAGGCCAACATTATTCTAATCCTAAAATCAAGTCAAGACACAACTAAGAAAACTACCAGCCAATATTGCTGATGAACATGGATGCTAAAATTTTCAACAAAATATTAGCCAACCTGATCCAGCAATACGTTAAAAAGATCATACACCATGATCAAGTGGGTTTCATCCCAGGGAAGCAAAGATTGTACAACATTCACAAATTAATAAATGTAATACACCACATAAACAAAATGTAAAACAAAGCACATAGGATCATATCAATAGATGCTGAAAAAACATTTGATAAAGTGCAGGAACCATTTATGATAAAAACCCTCAGCAAAATGGGAATAGAGGGAGCATACCTCAGCATAATAAAGGCCATATATGAGAAACCAGAAGCCAACATCATACAAAGTGGACCAAAACTGATAGCTTTTCCCCTAAGATCAGAAACAAGACAAGGATGTTCACTTTCTCCACTCTGTTAAACATTGTTTTTGAAGTTCTAGCCATAGCTATCAGAGAAGAAAAAGGAATCAAAGGTATCCAAATTGAAAAGGATGAAGTCAAACTATCATTCTTTGCAGATGACATGATAATATACACACAAAACCGTATAGACTCCACCAAAAACCTACTCAATCTAATAAGCAAATTTAGCAAAATAGCTGGATATAAAGCCAATATCCAGAAATCAAAAGCATTTTTGTATACCAATAATGAAACATCAGAGATAGAAGCTAGAAAACAAACTCCATTTACTGTAACAACAAGAAAAATAAAGTACTTAGTAATCAACTTAACCAAGGAGGTAAGACATTTACACTCAGAAAAGTACTTTGCACATTGAGGAAAGAAATGAAGAAAGATACAAATAAACTGAAAAGTTCCTGTTCAGCTAAAGGAAACAGCAAGATTTAAAGGGTACCAACTGAACAGGAAAACATATTTGGCAATGATATCTGAGATAAGAATTTGATTTCCAAACTATGTAAAGAACTTGTATGGCTCAGTACTATGGAGACAGACAGCCCAATTAAAAAATGGGGAAAGGGCTTGGACACTTCTCTGAGGAGGACATACAAAAGTCCCATAGGCATAGGAAAGAATGCTCAACATCACTAGCCATCAGAGAGATGAAAATTAAAACCATAATAAGATAGCACCTCACACCAGTCAGAATGGCAATCATCAACAAATCAAAAAGTGGTGATGAGGATGTGGGGAAAAGGCAACCCTGGTGCACTGTTGATGGTAATGCAGACTGGTGTAGCCACTATGGAAAAGAGTATGGACTTTCCTTTAAATATAACTAAAAAGGAGCTGCTTTTTGATCCAGCATTTCCACTACTAAGGTTATACCTGAAGAACTCTGAAACACCAATTCAGAAGAACCTATGTACCCGCATGATCATAGTAGTGCTATTTACAATAGCCAAGTGGTGGGAACAGCCTAAGTGCCTAAGTGCTTATCAGTGGATGAATGGATCAAAAAACTTTGCTACATTTACACAATGGAATACTACACAGCAGAAAGAAAGAAGAAACTCATCAGTGAAAGACAAATACCATATGATCTCACCAATTACAGGACACTAATGAACAACAACAACAAAAAAAAACAAGCTAAACAGAACCAGATACATTAGTACATTGTACAGACCTTCAGTGGACAGAGGGAAGGGCACATATGGAAGTGGGAGAAGGAGGCAAAGAAGGGGAGCAGTTTAGTCAAGGAACTAGCATGGAAGAACTATGGACATGGAAAACAGATAGGATTGATTTTGGGGGAGAGTGGATGAGTGAAGGGGGGAGAGGGTACGGAAAATGGAATGGACATAATATAACAATAAAATTAAAAAAATAAAAATAAAACCCATAAAAACATAGAGCATTCAATTAACCCTTCCCTCATTTTAAATAACTATTTTTATTTTTTCCCACCTGCAGTTATGTTATCATAGTGATCAAATAGGCAATAACACTGACTAAGTGAATTCTGAGGGCCATTTACTCATGGATCTAGTATGAATGAGAACATCATTCTGACAAAAATGGCCCGTTGTTTTTGTAAACATCAAAATAAAGCTTAGGCTAACAATGACTGTCTATTTGTACATATGTTGTATTATTTCTTACAGTGTTACCCAAAGGATTTTTACTTTCTAAAATAATGTATGTCATAGAATTATTAGGGGGATACAGTATTCAAAATGGCAAAAAAATAAAAAGAAAAAGAAAGAAAACAAACATCAAAGGAGATATTCATTCCTAGTTGAAATTTCAACTGCTAAGAACTTCTCAAACATATTGAGAATACTGTGTGAGAATTAAACCAGTGCCACAATGTAAGTTCCAATGTGAACCAATCAAAAATAACCTATTGAAAAGAAAACAAATTTAATTATCTTTCTCATATATATGTCACAAATGTACACATATATGCACAGTTGAAAATCTCTTTGTTCACATATACTTAAAATGTCACAATTACTAAAGGTTTAAAACCAATGCCTCTGGGAAGTAAACATACAATTGGCTTCACCTTCCTTCTATGTGATTTTTGAACTTTTGTTTTGCAGTAAGTGACCTAGATGCATTCAGATCTGACAGTCTTTTATGTTTAGAAAGGCAAGCTCTGGAATTATATTGATTTCATGGGCATATTAAAGATGAAGCCAAGTCTCTGGAGGTAAGTTGCTTTCACCTTGACCTCTGGTCAGTGTTAGACCATTGACCTTTGAACCTAAGGCCTCTCTACCAAAATCTGGTATCTTTTATGCCACCTGAGCTAGTTAGCAAGGGGCATGTATTAATGTGGCTCTTGCCAAAGCAGAATTGACCGGCCAATCGAAAACCTGCAAGCAAAGGGAAACATGGGTTAAAGTATGTCAATAATGTTTCAGAAGAAGGATTTCTCCCAAGAATTGTAGCTGTTAGAATGTTTTGACATTTATTCGGTAGAGAAATGCAGCATGTTTTGTAAAGCACTTCAAGAGAGCTGCTGCTAACTGCTGGGATATATTGATCTTTCTGTTAAATTGCATGGGCACACTTGGGAGATCATTGAAATTCAGGCAACAGGACAGAAAGGATTGGCTGCACCCAATGGTCACTAATGGTAATTGGTTTCGATCCTTGCACTTAAAGAAGCCATGATTTACTTGGTTCACTGATAAACTGTAGACACCAAATATTTTGAAAAGAAAAAAAACACTTTTTTTTTAGCATTTGCAAGATAGCGCCTCTATTCTTGAATGTTACATATATTAGAAATGCAAAAATTTACCAAGTCATATTGTTTAAAATTCTGATTTTCATGTTGATGTTGTTATTCTTTAACTATATTATTTGTTTGTTCATTCTTATTTTTTCCCCTCAATTTGCTCATAAATTTAAGGCAGTCTATTCTCTGTGTGTGTTTTCACTTAAACTTTGTTTCAGTATTACAAAAAATATATATATATATAGTCTCCTGGTAGGGGGAAAAAAACAGGAGTAGAGCATAAAGTAGAAACCAAATTGCCTCTTCCCCACTCGGTCATAAAGTTTTTCTACACTATATAATTTTTTAACTATATTATAACACACATTTCTACATATTAACACATATACTGATATAATTTATTATTTGAGTGATTACATGGTAAATAATATAGTGCTCACTTTGGATTAATATTAAACTTAATGATAGGTATCTTTTTTTTGCTAGCAAAATAAATTTAAAGTATACTCACATGTTTTGATATTCTGAGTACTGGCACCAGTTTATGTAGAGTACATTCCCAAAAATATAATCATTTTAATCTTAATAAGTATTTCCACATTTTATTTTCAAATGATTGTGTCATTTTATATCAATTGTAGAACTATTATGGTTAATGTTGAAATATTTTTACTATACATATATATTTTTAAATTTCATTATTGTTGTATTACAATTGTTTCATTTTACCCCTATTGCTCTCCTCTGCCCCACCCTCCCTGCCTCCTCTCTTGCAGTCAATCTCCACCTTTGCTGTCCATGTCCACGGGTCTTTCACACTAGCTCCTGGACTGAACCCTTTCTTCATTTTCCTTCTTCTCCCCCTCCCACCTAGTCACCATCATTCTGCTCTGTTTTTGTTTTCCATGTGTCTTGCTCCATTCTGCTTATCTGTTTTGTTCATTAGTCTCCTGTATGAAGTAAGAACATATGGTATTTATTTTTTGCTGCCTGGCTTATTTCACTAAGCATGATACTTTCCAGTTCCATTAATGCTATTTCAAACGGAAAAGGTTCCTACATTCTTTCTGTTGCATAGCACTCCATTGTGAAGGTGTATCAAAGTTTTTTGAGCCATTCATCCACTGAAGGGCACCTAGGCTGTTTCTAACACTTGGCTATTGTAAATAGTGCTGCTATGAACATAGGGATGCACAGGTTCTTTGGAATTGGTGTTTCAGGATTCTTTGGGTATAATCCTATCAGTGGAATTGCTGGATCAAAAGGCAGTTCCATTTTTAGTTTCTTTGACAAAATTCCACACTGTTTTCCACAGTGGCTGCACCAGTCTGAATTCACACCAACAATGCACTAGGGTTTGCTTTTCTTCACATCCTTGCCAGTAACTGTTGATGGTTTATTTGGTAATGATGGTCATTCTGATGCGTGTGAGGTGGTAGCTCATTGTGGTTTTAATTTGCATCTCTCTGATGGCTAGTGATGTTGAGCGCTCTTTCATATGCCTATAGACTCTTTGTATGTCCTCCTTGGAGAAGTGTCTGTTCAGATTTTTTGCCCACTTTTTTAATTGGGTTGTCTATTTCCCTTGAGTTGAGTCATATAAGTTCTTTATATATTTTGGAGATGTCATTGGCAAATATGTTTTCCCATATTTAATTATTTTTCCTATTCATGTTTATAATCCTAAAATAACATAACAAAAATGTGAATTAATTTATTAATTCTAATATAATGTGGGGGTTAGAATATGGGATAAATATTAAAATTAATTGGAGCCCTGGCACAGTGGATAAGGCACTGGCTTGCAAACCCACAGGTCACTGGTTCGATTCCCAGCCAGGGCACATAACCAGGTTGCAATCCAGGTCTCCAGCTAGGTCTATAGCTGGAGGAAGGTGTAAAGCAACCATACATTAATTTCTCTCTCCCTCTCTTCCTTTCCCTCTCTCTGAAAATAATAAATATAATCTTTAAAAAAGATTAATTAAAGAATAGAGTTAATAGAATTATAAACTTCATTACTCAATGAAAGATCTTAAATTTTAGTCCCATTATATTATCAGGTTGTTTTGTACTCAGTAGTCCCATTCATATTCTGAAATGTATAATACTTTAACTTAAAAAGTCCCTTATTACCTAAAGTAGGTTTAAATTTTGGTTCAGGATCTATTTCTTTAACTGATGAATGAGACAAAGATTTTCTTGATTAGAAGCATAGTAAAGAAGAGAATTGCTATTGGCTATTAAACTTAAGGACATTTTACACACTTGTATTATATAAGAAATCACTTATGTATTTCATTGAACTACATTCATGAGGAATAAAGAATACTTATTTCTTTTCACTGTGTTAAAATGTAAAATGTTTACTACAGCTCCTTGGGAGACTATCAACCATGAAGATAAATAACATTATCACATTGGCAGGAATCACAGGATGCAGACCTGTGACTGCTGCCATTGCAATAGTTGAAGTAACTTGCTTTACAGATTGCTGACAATGTCTTTCAAAAATACCTTTTGGAGGTATCAGCACAGTGGAGATAAGGGATTATTTTTTCTGTCTAGGACCTCGTACAACCTGGACAATTAATGTGCTAATTACAAGTAATTGCTCTAATAAACACTCATCTAATGGAACCCCACAGATACCACCATTTCATTCAAATAGGAAAGTATTTTGTTGCAGGTTATGAATGCATGGCTTTTTAACTGTTTCCCTCAAGGTAAATAAATAAATAAATATATACATACATACATACATATATATATATATGTATGTGTATATATATGTATATACATACATACATATATATATACATATATATATAATATATATAATAAAAATTATATATATATACATATACATATACATATATATATACATATATATATATATATAATTTTTAATGTTGTATTACATCCATCCCCTTTTTACTCCCCTCTGTCCCCTTCCCCACCCACCCATTCCTCCCCATATCTTATTTTGAGTCTACCTGGAAAAGTCCAGCCATTGTTAATACTGAATTAAAGTTACCTTTGAAAGGAAAAAGATTTCAGGTTGTTGATGAGATTCAGGAAAATATAATGGTGTAGCTGATGGCAACTGGGACAACTGTGTCAGGTTCCAAGATGCCTACTTTGAAGGTAGCTGAGGCATTCATTGTCCTATGTACAATGCTTCTTGTATCTTGTATTTTCTTCAATAAATGTCTCTTTTTCATATTACATGGCTGCATATTTCTAGACAGGTATCATTATATGGAAATATATATATATTCAAATATTTTCATAATTTTTAATACCTATTTTTAGGGATTTTAAAAGAATGTTTATATAAAAGAAGTTATGGTCAATTTTCTAATTTCACCAATAAGGAAAATAATAATAGATTCATAAGAAACCAATATAAAATCTACTATGATACTAGATGGAATACCTAGTTTCTTCTTTTCCTAATACTGCACATTCAGTTCTTTTCAGTAGTTTCCACATTCCCTGATATTTCCTACAGAACCTCCTTCCACTAGAGGTTTTTCCCAAACCCCATTCTCCAGGTGTCTTCTGACTTTTAGAGCTATAAAGATAGATATATTTAGATATAGATATACACATACAGTCATCCATTGTTTAATGATGGAGGTACATTTTAAGCAATTCATTACTAGGTGATTTTGTTACTTTTTTCAGCATCATAAAGTGCACTTATACAAACCTAAACAATGTGGCCTACTATATACATAGGCTGTATGGTATAGCCCTTTGTTTCTATGTAGCACATTACTATAATCAATATCATATGTGATTATAAAACAAAGGTAAGGATTTATATATCTAAACATAGAAAAAGTACAGTGGAAATGCAGTATTAAAAATGGTATACCTGTATAGGGCATCTGGGTGAGTGAGTGGTAGGTAAATGTGAAGGCTCAGGACATTACTCTACACTACTGTAAACTATAAACACTATATACTTAGTTTGTAGTAGTATACATTCTACTATATATTTTCTATAAATTTTAATTATAGAAAATATTTTTGTTTAATGATAAATTATCTTAGCATAAATTTTTTACTTTTTAAACAATTTTTAAAAACTTTTTAATTTATTTGTGCTGTTAACTTGTAACACAAACATATTGTACAGCTATATAAATTATTTTCTTTTTATCTCTATTCTATTAGCATTTTTCTATTTTTAATTTTTAAACTTTTTCTTCTGAATTTTTTATTAGCATGAATATACTATCCATGTATCTTCCCTATTTCTGTCAGCATCATATTGTAATTTTGGATCTGCTGCCTCTCTGTATAAATGCTCAAATTGATGCTTGATTTCCACAAAATAACATGTTAACATATTTATTGAGATTCCGTTGAGTTTATAAGTCATGGTTAGAAAATCTGATATCTTAACAATACTGAATCTTCCTTTACCTGGAATATCTCTCCATTTATTTAGATTATTTAATTTCTCTTAATTTTATAAGTTACAACTGCCTTATAAATATTTTCTTCTCTGTATAGAGAGCCCTTGCAAAAACAGAAGTCATCATATTAACCAAGAAAATAGTTCTCAAATGAAATAGCAGCTATTTGTTAGAGAAAAATTCTATTTTTATTCTTTGTATTTATATATTTATTTTTACTTGTCTAATTTAATTATTGAGATATAATTGAAATATAACATTGTGTAAGTTTAAGTTATACAATGTGTTAATTTAATACTTATATATTGCAATATGATTACCACTGTAGAATTAGCTAATACCTCAATCACAACACAAAATTATTTACTTTTAATTATTTACACTATTACATATGCTCCCCATTTAATTTTAATTTTAATTTTAATTTTAATTTTTAGAGAGAGAGGAAGGGAGTGAGAAAGAGGAGGAAAGAAACATCGATGTGTGAGGGAAATATCCAGCAGTTGCCTCATGTATGCCCCTAACTGTGGACCTCATCTAAAATCCAGGAATCAAATGCAATTTTCAGGACAATGCCCAACTCACCTAGCCACACCAATCAGGACCCTCATTTTATTCTTAATGCTGTAAACTCACAGAGACCTAATCAAAATTACACAAAGAAATTCTCAGCAGAGCACAATTTAACTGTTTCTGTTATAATATTAAGTAGGTCCTCTACATAAGAATGTGAATGTGTAGGCACTCCATATTTTTAAACATATTTTTTTTACACATCATAGACTTACTCCATCTCTAAGGTAGATTGCAAACTATATTCGACACTTTTCTAATATAGTCCATTTGATGTTCAAAGGTAAGAGTGGCCAGATAAAGGAGGTAAATCAATATGCTGTTGAACAGCACATAATGGCGACATAATCCTTTGATGCATTTGGTGAACTATGGCAGTGTCAAATTAAGGAAAGTAAATTCCAAATTAAAAAAATTAAAATCTTGTAATGTATTTTTTGTAAAGTCATAGTTGTTATTTATAATATTGAAGAATTTGATGAAAATGTTACAATGTTGAAAAAAGCTACAAAAATGAAAATAAGTTGATTATAAGTTTAATGAGAATACATCCTCTTTCCAAGCTGCTGATGTGATCCCTGCTTCCACAGCATTTACAACTGATTACACACAGTTTGAACTTCTGAAATATTTAGAACTGTTAGATAATGACAACCCTAGGAGATAATGTGGTAAACAGAAACATACAGAAGATAGCCCAAGACAATCACTCTTAGGTCAGATCTATGTGATCTGTGGACCTTACTTGCAAATCCTTTATTAAAATGTCTTCACACATGGTTTTGGGCTTTGAAGTGAAACAATTACTCACAAAGAAAAGTAGAGAGTAGAAATAATGTCTCCCATCAGTAACAGGGAATCCATTATTAAATAATTCAAAAGTTGTCATCTATCAAATATTACATTTATCAGTTTTTGACAGCTTTCCTAGAAAGAGTTCCCATCTTTAGATGCTCCATAATGTTTTTGATAAAAAATTCTAGGATCACTTTGTACTGTTAATAAGAAATTTTGCTTTAGGCCTCATGTTTGCCCTTTACTTCATGCCTTTGGGCACAGCAAAGAGGCTGAAACCCACAGGTTGTTATGAGCATCTGTTCGTTATACATACAACCTTTTCTATAAGTTGGCCAAGCAACTGCTTGGCTAGCTGCCTGCTAAGCAGCCTGGCACCAAGGAATAGACAAGAGTTACACACAATAATTATGCTATTCATTCAGCTTTTATTGAACACAGATTTGCTTAGAGTAGAACATCAACATGTATTAAAATCTTACTCATACTTTTTAACAATTGAAGAGAATTATAATACAAACATTGAAATCAGTGGGAGATAATGAACCTGAGTCCCAGAGTCTCAGTGTGCAGGTCTGGGAGACAGCACAGTGAACAAGGGCATTGTCAGCATCTTGCAAGGAAGGACCTCTGGAGCCAAGGTGGCAGCAAGGCAGACAAAGTCCTCAGTCCAGCAGGGCAGCACCTCCAGCGGCCACCACCAACAGAGAAAAGCATGGCATAGAGCAGCACTCTGATGTATGGAGCTCAGCTATCTCAGCTGTGGTCTGAAACCTGCCTGTTATACCTGAAAAGTGGTGTACTCCACGTTCTGGGTCTTTTTGATAAATGTCTTGGCACTGCTGATGCCAAGTTTGGAATTTGTCCAAGTACTGATGGGTGGTATGTGGCTGTTTTTCTTGATACCCCTGGCAAGAGTGGAAATTTCCCAGGTGCTCTGCAGACATGGCTATTCTGATTACATAGGCAGATGTCTTTACTGTGTCTCCTTGCCAGATATGTCTTTAGGGAGTTCTCTTGAACCAAAGTATGATGGCTGACTGAAAGCCATTTTAGTTGACATGAGTGGCTCTACTTTGTTCTATATACTTTTTGCTTTCTTGATTGGATTATTGGGTCCTGCTCTCCTGCTCTTCACAGAGGTCTATAGTCAAGGCTGTGCCACCATAGGCTTATGTGAGTTTGTGTAAGTGGGAGCAGATGTGTCTGGGAGTTTAAGTGGGGTATAGCAGTTTATTGATTAGTATATCATTGATTAGGATAGGCAGTGAATTGGGAATAACTTTACCCAAGTACCAAACTAAATATTTGATTGTTGTTTCTAACATTATACATCTTGTGTGTGTGTGTGTATTCAAGTTCTTAATTGGATTATCTCTTTTTGATGTGTGATAAAATTATGCATTCAACAACAACAACAACAACAACAACAACAAAAACATTTAAAATGTTCAAATAGTGGTGAATTTTCTGACCAGAAATTCATTAGCCAAGTGATGAGATTCATTTAACTTTCAAGGTTACTCTTTCAAAAATGTACCATGAATTTCCAACATATGTAAACCTGTTATTTTTGAGCATCTATAGTTGCCCAATACTATATGAAACTATTATTGAGGAAGAGTCCATTTGCCTTTTACTTAAAACTAAACTGAAAACATATAGGTCATAAGTAGTAAAACTCTGAATTTAAATACAGGCTTAGGAGAACCCATATCCCATGCTAATATATTATTAAGTTACTAATCAATAAATATTTATTATGGATGACACATTTAGTCTTATTAACAAAGACTAAGTAGAGTTTATATTCTAGAAGATAAGGATTGTCAGCCCCTCTTTATAGAAGCACCTACTGAGATACTCAGACTTTTGTTGTTGGTGTCCTCTAAAACAACTACATGTGCACTTGGCTCAAATTCATAGAACTTGTTCTGCTACCACAAGACTGTCAAGCCACCAGCTCTCTCCTGCACCTGTCTTTTTACTCTCCTGCACCTATCTTTTTATTCATTTCAAGCTACATGAAAATTAATTTACTCACTCAGTCTTGAGTTCATGTGATTTTTCGAAGCTCTCAGGCTTTGCCTTCCCATCAGACATATCTAATTCAAATCTAACCGCAAGGAAGATTAATATTTTCTACACAAGCCTTACTTACCACCATAGCAGAGCACCAAATAGAAAACAGGAACCAACATTCCAGCTCCTGGGAATCTATTAGCCAGTATTATGGCCTCAAATTCAGGAAGGAGGGATGGTGTGAAGTTTCTTTCCTGAGACTTCACACCTTTTTTCTCTCTGCTGTTTTCACTTCCAACCAAGGCAATCTTATCCACTCTTGAAATAAAACACTGAATGATTTTCACCAAAGTTTCTTTTGTCTAGTTCCTCTAAACAGCTAAGATATAGAAATTCATTTTGAAAGCAAAATTCTAGGACATATTTTTTGGGCAATAACCTAATCTTGTTTCTTTGTTTTGTTTTGATTTGATTTTCAAGAGGGGTTCTGAGTCACGGGATAAAAAAATTAAAACATACAGAAATGTGTTGTACTGAGTGTAAAAAGTATTCTATGTGCCCTGGCTGATGGCACAGTGGATAAGGTACCAGCCTACGAACCCAAAGGTCACTGGTTTGATTCCTAGACAGAACACATAACCAGGTTGCAAGCCAGGTCTCCAGCCAGCTCTATAGCTGGAGGCAGGTGAAAGACAACCATATATTGATGTGTCTCTCCCTCTTTGCCTATCTCCCTTCTCCTCTCTCTAAAAATAATTAATAAAATCTGTAAAAATTTCTATCTATATAACAAAATATTTTTATGGTACATGTGCAAATCTGTGCATACTTCTTTATTTTTTCCAAAAAAAATTTAAGTTATCTAGTATACAGCCTTACCTAAAGGATTGCTTGTATCCTTATTTTTTGTATTATCTTCAGATGGTATTTTTGATATATTCAAAATTATGTTTTATGTTTCAAAGAACATGGTTTATACTGAAAGTTGATACACTCTTGAAAACCAAATAGAAACTGATATCTTGGTATGAACATTTACAATGTGTTATTATTTTTAAGTAAAAAAAATATATATTTTACCAGCAAAATTTTTGAGAAAGAGTAATATAAGAATTATTTTAAAAATCAAAACATGGCCCTGGCTGGTAGCACAGTGGTAAAGGCGCCAGCCTGCAAACCCAAAGGTCGCAGGTTTGATTCCCCAGCCAGGGCACATAACATGGTTGGAAACCAGGTCTCCAGTCAGGTCTGTGGCTGGAGGCAGGTGAAAAGCAACCATACATTGATGTCTCTCTTCCTCTCTGCCTCTCTCCCTTCCCCTCTTTCTAAAAACAATGAAATAAAATTGAAAAAAAAAAGAAAAAAATCAAAACAAAATACCTACTTCAGAGAATCAAAGTAACACTCACATATGTCCAGGCTAAATTAACTACCACTATGATCATCAAACCCTTCAAATGTGGAATGCTAGTTCCACTATATTGTATCAAAATGCCATAAAATTTCTATGTCAGAATTATTCCTTATAGTTACCAAGTTAACAAATTTAATTTATGCTGTTGGTATTTGTTTATATATCTTCTTTATGCATGAATCAAAAGTTATCTTTGAGACAAAAATAATATTTTTCCATTATTCTTAAGGACAGAGAATATTTTTAAGTATATATATATACACATTCTGTTACATGTAGTCTATTTACCTTAATTCTATTTACTTTTCAGAGCAATATAATTTTTTCAAGATGGTAGATATCAACTTATTTTAATGATATCCTAACAGTTTCTAGTGCTAAAATCTAAAGAATTTTTCCTTCTGTTAATTTTTTTAATAAAATTTCTATATTGTTCGAGCTGGTGGCCTAAAACTAACTAAATTTTGGTGTCTATATTAAAGGCCTCCTAAACTGAAGTTGTAATATTCAAAGCCCTACATATAAGATCTGCCCAGAAGGTATTTAGTCCTGTTATATAAGAAATAGAGACATTTACTGAAGAAGATACAGAATACAAAAAACCTTGTACATTGAATAATGACACCTCAGTCCCCTTCAATGTTGTTACCTTGGGACGTCATGGAGTGCTCCCAATTGTCATCAACTGACATGTTGTATTTTCCTGAATCTCACTGAGAATTTGAAATATTTTCCTTTTCAAAGTGATTTTAGTTTTGGGGAAAGCCAGAAGTTTCAGGGTGCCAAATCTGGGCTATAGGGATACTGGGTCACCTGAGTGATGTAATGTTTCATAAAAAAACAAACAAACAAACAAAAAACCTCTGCACAAGATGTGATACAAGAGGGGATACATTTTCATGATGAAGCTACCAATTACCCATTGCCCATAGATGCACCTTTTGAGTCATTTGAATAGTTTCCATAAAGGAATGTTCAAGCTTAATGCAAAATTTGATGCAGATTCATTGCTCTACTTCCTCAGTTATTTTGAATGTGATGGCCACACAGTATACACATCCTCACTCAGTGGGGTCTATCACTACCATTGACTAGTACAGTGAAGTCATCATTGTTCACACATGTGCATTCCAGTTCACCTTCCTTGGCTGCCAGCTTATATTGATGTTGCACGAACCATTCTTGTTATATTAGCAATGGCTGAACTTTTTCTGTACAGACTTTTTGTGTTATTAAGAAAAAGATTGTAAGATAACATATATAATATTCTAATAGACATGTCTTGTGCTTTGAGCCCCATTCTCATGGTTTTTAACAAGTTCAGTGGAATCAGTGTCAAAGCCAGAAACATATTGCCTTATCCATTGGTACATTTTATTATGGAAAAATTATTATGGAAAACAGAACTTTGGGATTTGGTATGAGGATCAACAAAGAGTAAGGACATGATTTCAACCTTTGAAGGAAAGACTAACTGGTAAATAATGTTGATGATTCAGAGCTTTGGCCATGAGGAACTAACTCTACTTGGAGGGAAGAGTGATTTTTCTCAGAAGATTGAACTGGATATGAAATCTGAGTATAATTTTACCCAAAGAAGAAACTGGGTAAGGTTTTTCAGGACAGGGGACATCATGAATAAATGTAAAGATAAGGAAATTAGATAGGGCATCATATGCCCGTGCTACTGCTAATCCTGAAAAATGTATGATGGGATCCAACCATAAATCTACTTCATAATACATAAGATCAGAAAGACTACAATAGCCCAAATATGACTGATGTGATCATCCTGGTGTTTTATATTAAGCTCTGCACTAGATCCTGTTTATGCCTCTCCTCAAATTGGTGTGAATCTCACATGTTCCCTGGTATTGGCTCAGTGGGAGCTTCCACTACAGTTGTCTCTTCTGACATCAGAAGTCTTTATGGACTCTGCAGTGATGCAGACTGAGTGTTACTCAGTCCTCGTCATGGCCCCTAAAGCAGGAGCTGGAGTATCCAGATCCCTCTCACTTGTTTTTTTATAGATTCATGGGAAGTACTTGCTGTGGGGGATAGGATTTGGTTTCCCAGTGGCTGAAAAAAAGGGCCAGTGAGTTCAATTCTTTTTTTTCTAATGCTGAAAACCAACCATTCTTCTCTTCTCTCTACACAACTACCATGCCACTACTCCCATGTATAGATAATCTAATTCTCCTTTTGAACCTTAAATCTGGATGTGGCAGCTTCCAAATTCAATTGCTTGTTAGCTACTTGCCAGGTAAATAAGCTTGGGTTAGACTACCGAATAATGAAAATCTATGTAGAGAAAGAAAGATCCAGTCAACCTTCAGCAATTCAGCTTCCTTTTCTGGGTTGATAAAAATAGAAGTTATGTCATTCTAAATGTTCCTCAAAGCCAACCTCTCAGGGAATGCTGCCACAAAACACATTAAAATAATTACTAGTATATACACTGTCATTGGGGAGAGAATCAATGGTGGTGTTGGGGGTGGGAACTTTGTTATGATAAGACATTCCTATTACATCTTTGAATCATGAAATTTTGTTTTTAAGGAAAAATACATAATAGACTTACTTTTCCTTCCATATTTTCAAGAGTGTGAGTTTTTTTTTTTAATTTCTTTTTTTAGATTTTATTTATTATTTTTAGAGAGAGGGGGTGGGAGGGAGGAAGAGAGGAAGAGAGACATTAATGTATGGTTGCTTTTCACCTGCCTCCAGCTGCAGAACTGGCTGAAGATCTGGCATGCAACCTGGTTATGTGCCTTGGCTGGGAATCTAACCAGTGACCTTTGGGTTCACAGGCCTTATCCACTGTGCCACCAGCCAGGGCAAGAGTGTGAGGTTTAAAATTGTAATTTTCCTTTCAATTGCATGTCAGAAATTTTAGAAGGTGAAATTAGCACTTTTCATTTTTCAACAATATAATTTAAATGTTGAGAATTATACATTTTTCAGCCTCAAATTTAGAATAAAACAATGTTTCTTTCTTTAATAACATAACCTTTTTAATAATAGTGTATACTTGTGAGAAAAAGTAGAATAAATTTATTAATTTTGATTTTACATAAATGTTCAAGATATTTACATTTAAATGTTATATAATGTAACTGACATCTTAGGAACTGTAAGTGTAACAGGATTCTCCAAAATTTCTCACAGCCCAAGGGGTAGGGAATGGGGGAAGGGGACAGTAAAGTTTAAAGTACGTTGCATATCTGTAGCCAATAGCCAGTATCTTAGTTATGCGAATAGTATGGTTCTTCTAAGGTTCCAAGGAGATGGGAGAGGTTTTGACTACAGAATAGGGATGAAAGAGATCATGAGGCCTGAGATAGACTTCATGAATGGCCACAATTGCTCAACCTACCAACTGCAGGGTTTAAGATAAGGCATCAGCCATTTGTGTAGAAGGACCCATGCAGTCTGCAAAGAAGTGGAGAGTCATGCATTCTGCAAGGAGGTAGAAAGAACTATGCAGTCTGAGAGAAGGAAGAGGGAGCCATGTGGCCTGGGTTAGTAAGAAAGATATAATGCTTCTTTGATTATGCCTGCACTGGGAGCCATCAAGGACTTGGAAGCCGCTTAGGACTCTGCCTTGCAGACCTGATCTATCTAAACTCAGAACTTGAGACATGCAGGAAGGATTTCACCATGATCTAGTACAGAATGGCACATACTTTTCTGGATTATTATATGAAGGCTGTTAATATCCTGGACTATTATGCAAAAGCTGATGTCATCATAACCCAGATCCTGAAGGAGATAAGGCTGACAGAGAAGAAATGGGGAACTTCTGGACATGTTCTTATCTTATAGCCTTTTGGGTAGTAAGGGAAGTACTGGGTCTTATGGGAGAACAGGGCTCTGAGCTGAAGTGCTCACAGCCTCCACCCCACTCCCTACTCCAGGTTTGAATATTGTAAATAAAGATCTGTTTTCCTCAACACTAATTGTTGAGTTTCATACCAAGGCACCAGGTGAGCTAACCCCAATTTGGTTGGTAACATAAGTATGAATACTTTTGATTATTTTTTTTTCTGTTTAGAGAAAAAACAGGATTTTAATGACTCAAACTAAAAATGAATCATCATACATTCTTAATAAGTACCAGTCATCTTTGCATTTTAATCCAAAGCAGAATGTAACAATTGTTCACTGAAAGCATGCCTTGTACCACTCACCATCTTCTGGAAGAAGCACTTAATGATTTATGTGAAAGCTTACCGGGATTAAATATTTTCTTTAATTTTACAATAATTAAAATAACATATAAAACAAACTGCAAACTTAAAATTATAAAGAGGTAAGTCAAATCATAATTCAGATATGAGAAGTAAACAAAATGGTTTGCGATCAATAAGACCTAAACATATCTCCTTCACTTTATATTTAATTGATTTTTTTTCTTAAATCAGGTTACATTTATTAAAAGCAAAATACAAAGTGCTTGGAAAAATCAAAGATTACCCATTGCAATGTTTATCCCTAACTGATTAGTTCTTTTTTAAAAATATTTATTTGTTTATTTATTTATTTAAAAATTTATTGTTGTTGTATTACATCCATCCCCATTTTGCTCCCCTCTGTCCCTCTCCCCACCGACCCATTCCCCCCGAAGTCAATCCCACCTGTTCTCCATGTCCATGGTTCCTTTATACAAGGTTCTTGTCTAAGCTGATCCCCTTACTTACCTCTGCCTCCCCTCTCCCCCCAACCCCTTTCCCCCTGACCACTGAAGGCCTACTCAATGTATTCATATACTTGGTTCTGTTTTGCTTGTTGTTAGTTTTGTTCATTATTGTCCCATAATGGGTGAGATTATATATTTGTCCTTCACTGACTGGCTTATTTCACTAAGCATAATACTCTCCAGTTCCATCCATGTTATTGCAAAGGGTACAAGTTCCTTCTTTCTTTCTGCTACATAGAATTACATGGTGTAAAAGTACCAAAGTTATTTGATCCAATCATCCACTGATGGGCACTTAGGCTGTTTCCAGCACATGGCTATTGTAAATAGTGCTACTATGAACATAGGTGTACATAGGTTCTTTTTTTTTTTTTTTTTTTTAATTTTATTGTTGTTATATTACATCCATCCCCATTTTGCTCCCCTCTGTCCCCCTCCCGACCCACCCATTCCCCCCAAAGTCAATCCCTCCTGTTGTCCATGTCCATGGTTCCTTTATACTAGGTTCTTGTCTAAGCTGCTCCCCTTTCTTGCCTCTGCCCTCCCCCAACCTCTTTCCCCCTGACCACTGAAGGCCTATTCCTTGTATTCATATACTTGGTTCTGTTTTGCTTGTTCTTAGTTTTGCTCATTATTGTCCTGTAATGGGTGAGATCATATGATATTTGTCCTTCACTGACTGGCTTATTTCACTAAGCATAATACTCTCCAATTCCATCCATGTTGTTGCAAAGGGTACAAGTTCCTTCTTTCTTTCTGCTATATAGAATTCCATTGTGTAAATATACCAAGGTTTTTTGATCCAATCGTTCACTGATGGGCACTTAAGCTGTTTCCAGCACTTGGCTATTGTAAATAGTGTTGTTATGAACATAGGTGTGCATAGGTTCTTATGAAATGGTGTTTCAGGATTCTTTGGGTATAGTCCAAGTAGTGGAATGGCTGGATCAAAAGGCAGTTCCATTTTTAGTTTTTTAAGGAAACCCCATACTGTTTCCCACAGTGGCTGCACCAGCCTACATTCCCACCAACAGTGCATGAGGGTTCCCTTTGCCCCACATCCTAGCCAACACTTGTTGTTTGTTGATTTGCTGATGATTGCCATTCTGCCAGGTGTGAGGTGGTATCTTAATGCAGTTTTAATTTGCATGTCTCTGATGACTAGTGATGTTGAGCATTCTTTCATATGCCTCTGGGCCCTTTGTATATTTTCCTCAGTGAGTTGTCTGTTCAGGTCCTTTGCCCATTTTTTAATTGGGCTGTTTGTCTCTCTGCTGTTGAGTCGCATTAGTTCTTTATATATTTTGGAGATCAGACCCTTGTCTGAGGTATCATTGGCAATTATGTTTTCCCATACAGTTGGTTCCCTTTGAATTTTGCTGATATTTTCTTGAGCTGAACAGAAACTTTTCAATTTGGTATAGTCCCATTTGTTGATTCGTTCTTTGATTTTCTTTGCCCTTGGTGAAGTATCAGTAAACATATTTTTGCGTAGGATATCCGAAAGTTTACTGCCTATATTTTTCTCCAGGACCTTTATGGTGGCACTGCTTATGTTTAAATCCTTTATCCATCTTGAGTTTATTCTGGGGTATGGTGTAAGTTGGTGGTCTAGTTTTATCTTTTTGCATGTTGCTGCCCAGTTCTCCCAACACCATTTGTTGAAGAGACTGTTTTGACTCCATTGGATGTTCCTTCCCCCTTTGTCAAATATGAGTTGACCATAGAGTCCTGGGTTAATTTCTGGGCTCTCTATTCTGTTCCATTGATCTATATGTCTATTCTTATGC
>PVIW01014759.1:0-22177 GCA_004026585.1 Noctilio leporinus
AGGCAGAGGCAAGAAAGGGGAGCAGCTTAGACAAGAACCTAGTATAAAGGAACCATGGACATGGACAACAGGGGGGATTGACTTTGGGGGGAATGGGTGGGTAGGGAGGGGGACAGAGGGGAGCAAAAAAGGGATGGATGTAATACAACAACAATAAAATTTGAAAAAAAAATGTAAACAAATACACATTTATCAGTAAAATGGTCTATACATTAAAAGTGAATACTCTTACTATTATTTCTGGTACACTCTTCTACTCCTCACCTCACATGACTTAATTTATCCTTCCACTGAAGTTTCAATATTCAAACTAAGCTTTTAGCCAGTTTGCTAATAAATAGTTAAACAAGTTGGCCAAATTACCCACATCTTTGATTCTGTGTCCATGTAGAAGGAACCTATCAATTAAAAGTTAACCAAAGTTTACAGCTGAACAGCTCAGAGTCATGCTATTTGCTGCCCCTGTAATCAGGGTCTGGCCACCCCTGCAAACTTGAGAGATTCAGATGACTATAACATGGGGATAAATGAATGTGTTTTCCTAGGGTCCCATGTATCCTGATCATACCAATGTGAAGTTCTCCATAGCTGTTTTTAAATTAACTGTGACTTGTTTTAATCATGTAATAACACCATCTTAGCAATAAATATTTCATAATGTGTCAAAGTGTTTTAGTAGATGAGCACTCAGGGAATACACATACACAAATGAATGGAAGTTCAAAAAATTTGTAATTTCAGAGTTTTCATCATAGAATAATTTGGCAGATAACAATGTTATAATTTCAGACACATGTGCGTACATAATTATTTGCAAAAAAAATTTTTTCGAAAGTTTAATAACACCAGAAAGGATGTTTTTAATAATTGTCTTATTACATATATACTTTAATGAGTTAAAAAGAAAGAACATTTATAGTCCAAAAAAAAGTAAAAGCCAAACATTTTGGGGTTGGTAAGTAAATTTTATTTTGAATGCAGTGTTAATGATATGGAAACACACTTGTAGCCTGAGTATTATTCCCAGAACCTCCATATTCTCTGCCATTTGTTCTTGTTTTTACACATATTTCCATGGGATTTAAATGATTTCCTCAAGAAAATATTTATAGGCTATTTCTGAATGGAAAATGAAATGGAATATGGAACCATTTACATATTGAAGTGTTCCTTTATATTAATGAAATGGCAAGGTATGGTTTTCTTGTTTGTGACTCATTCCTTGGTAGTTCATTTTGCCAACATGGCTGAAAATACTAAACATCATGAATAAAGGTTTTATTAATTTTCTAGATGGGAACTTGTGTGTGTGTGTGTGTGTGTGCTGATTAACTCAGTTTGTTAAGGTAAAGACTTCAACCACCCATATCCAGTAGACTGGTTGGATTTTTTAAAATTACATTTTTAACAAGAGAAACTGTGTTTTCATAGGATAACAAAAGCATTTTAACCATTGGAACGACTACATAGGTGTGCAACCTCTATAGTATGTTTGGAAATTGAGCATCTGGCTAAAATTTGAGACAGTGGTAAGAACATATCTTCTGAAACTGCCCCTGATAGAACCAGTTTAAGAGGGAGCAGGATAGTCATTTTCAGAAATAGATGGCTTTTTAGTGTGTTGTCAAAAAATAAGAATCCTAACTATAAAGATTAAATGTGATATATAATGTTATGAAAGAACAACATGAGAAAGAGAGATGGAGATGCAACAAATATGTATATGTCACTTTGTTTTCTGCATTTTGTAAGAAATGACGTGTACTGAATAGGAAAAATAATGTTTAATTCTTTACTGATGCCTTGATTTTTATCATTTGTTAGGGTGCATGATGAAGGGAAGTATGAGCGAACCCAGCATGCATCACAGATTACAGCCATGAGGTTGGAATGTGTCCTCAGGTATCCTAAGGTAGAAGAAGTATTGACACCAAAAGTGAGCAAGAACACAAGGCAAGAAGAAATGTATTGATCTTGCCCTTAGTGAATTAATGACTAAAGTTCTGCCATCAAGCCTTGAGCATAAACTGAGGAATGTTAGAGACTTCAGGGGAATGAACTTCCTAGTTATAAGAATAAAGAGCAGAGGTGAAGGAAAATGGCTACATAATTTGGAGGGCTTATGCAAAATAAAACTACAGGACCTTATTCATAAGTATTAATAATTTTAAGACTCTGACAGAAGAGTACTAACCCAAGCATTACCTTTCTGTGTGCAGGGGCCTATGCAGTCACATATACATAAAAATGGCTGGGGTGGGGGGAGGTGGGGGTGGGAGGCAAAGTCAAATGATCTACACACCAAGGCATCCTTAGATCCTTAAAAAACATGGCAATTATCTATGGGAATCTTGTTGCTTATATTAATGTCATATAGAGGGAATTTTCCCCATTTAATTTTATATTAGTTTTGGTTTCTTATTGCAAGAAAATGCACATGTGACCTTTTTAATATGACCAAACAGAATCAGTTTTATTTCATTGGTTTTACTTAATTACTGAGGGCACAGTGAAAACTAGTGATTTCATGATACATTTTACTTTTTAAGATGAATTAATTATTATTAATCATAGCTTGTAGTCTAATTTAGTCCATAGGCCACTTGCTCCATTATTCCAATTCAGGCAGGTTGCCTGGTACATTGAAAATTATATTTGGGTTGTATAACTAATATATACATGACTGTCAGTGAATCCATTAAGTTATTTAAGTCTAAATGGTAAAATTAATATTATGTATGTCACTGTAAATGAATCAAGCTATTTGAAAAATAATGCATGTTTCCCTATTTGTACATCTCAGGGCTCTAAAATCCCTTTGTACTAACATTGCTACAATGTTTATATGTATATTTGTGCATGTGCATTTATGTTTTTAAAAATTTTGCTAAAGATGGAAAGATCAGGCAATGGACTGAGTCTCTTAGAGCTGCTATTTGTTAACCAAGTGAAAAGTCAACTACAGTTGGGAACAAAATAATTCTAATATATTCTTTTCTAATTCTGAGGCTACTAAAATACTAAACCATGTTTGGCAGCTATATACTTATATATTTCCAAAATGAATAAAGGTTTTCCTTGGGGTTAATCACAAAGAAATGAAAGTGGAATCTGTTCTGATCACATCACAGTTTTCATTTCTCTAACAACACATTTCAAGTTAGCGAGGACAGAATTACTACAGGGACCAGAACTTTCTCAGACACTTTCTGTGCCTAAGAAATGACTGTTAAATCGATTTACTTATGAGTTAAAGATTTCATATAAACACAACTTTTTTTTCTTCAGAAAAACAGTAGAGAAACCTCTGTGTTTGAAAGTCTAATGCTATGCATCTCAAACCCAGCCACCCTCAGAAACCACACAAGGAGGTTTTCTCAAGAACAGATGTGCCAGACTCACTCTCAGAGATTTTGAATAACTGACATGCACTTGGGGACACTTGCTAAAATTATTTAAATTTCTTAAATAATATCAATGTTTAAGGCAGCTATGAAAATCATGGGTTGTGAGTCTCTAGATTTTAATTTACACCACTCACTGAGGTTGAAATGAGAAGAGAATTTGTGCCTTGATAGGGAGAAATTAAAATGTTCCAAACTCCCAAAGCTTGACATTCTTTCCCTGTGTGTGGTTTGATATATTAATTCTGGGAACTTCAAAGATGAAGATCTGAGCCTACTGGATCCCATTTCTTCTACAGTGGAAACCCCTGGAAGGAGATGTCTTATGGGGTGGGGACTAAGGTCATAAAGTGCTACATTTGTGGGTGCCATGGGGAAGGTACCAGTGAACCTGTGGCAAGTAGAAAGGACCACAATGAGAGGGTTCCCTAAAAGTTGCCAGGGGCTGCTACTTGAGACACATAATGGTGGTTCTAAACTTGCATAACGACTGACTCTTAGTTAAAGCATGTTTGTGGAATAAAGGAAGCTTTAATCTTCTATGTCTATAACAGGTTCTGATAAAAAAGACTGTGTCCTATAATAAGATCCACAGAATAGCACAGTTGTGTTAGAGAATTCAACACCACTATAGTGAACATACAAGTACAAAAAACACAAGGGCTTGTATTACATAGCACAATACTAGTGGCTAACAGCATGGATGTTGGAGCCAAAGAACCTGAGTCCAAATTTTGACACCACTGTTTACAAGCTATGAAACTCTTGGCAATTCACTTTAGTTTCTCCAGGTTCAATTTTCTCACTTGTAAAATAGGAGTATTAAAAAGAGGATACGGAAGGATAAATAATAATGGGAAAAAAAAATAAAAATAAACTATTAAAAATAAATACATAGGTGCATACATACATATAACCTAATTTGAGGGGTTGTTTAGAGGCTTCATTAAGTTAAAACAAGAATACTGTTTAGTATGTAGCACATATAAAATATATGCTAGTGATTATAATTGTTTTCGTGATTTGAAACTGAATAGTGCAAAAAAGATGGGGTGTATTACTGGCAATTTAGCCCTTACTATGCTAAATAGCTTATAACTCAGAGCCAGCAGCACAAATCCGCTAGCAGGAGTGTGAAGGGGGTGACTTATCCATCAGGCACATATCCATCTGTTACTGTTGATGAAACACGCTGTTGGCATTAAAGTCATCACACACAAATTATAAAGCTGGTGATAGCTAATTCGTATGTCTTTGAAATATACTCCCAGAGTAACAGGTAAACAGTGTCAGGAATTATAGAATTTCATGAATTCTATAAAAAGTGATAATATTTGCTTGAATTGGGTGGTTAGTAGTTCTCTTTCCAGAAGAAGAGAAAATTGTGTAGGGGCTGAAAAGCCTCTAATCTGCTACCAAATGTGAAATTTAAATATAAAGGAGAATCTTAGATTTTGAAGTAGGGAGGTTTTCCTTGACAAGCCAAACCTCTATTGAGTTTAGTTTGATAATTCATGTATCACTTGGATAACAGAAAAGCTCAGTTTAAGGTTCCAAAGGCACAATTCCCGAGAGGTGTAGACAAATAGAAGAATATTTTGTACCTCTGTGTTTTCTGTTCCCATTCTGAATGTCACTGGCTAGTGCTGCAGGCCAGTAGCAGTTAAGAAAATTACAGGGTTTCACAGGGTATTCAGACCAGCTGTTCAGCCTGTGTCTCATTGTCTGGGTGATTAATGCAACAGTAGAGATCAGGAAAGACAAATATACAGTAAGAGGATCATAAAACATTCTTTTCCTCCTTATTTATGGTCAAACATGCTTCTCACAGTTATTTAACACTGGGAGCATTTCTAATTTCTTCCACCACTTGGCCATTTTTATTACATGTGTTCTCATGTTTACACCAGCAAGTTTCAGAATCCTCAAAGTTTACTGATGCTTAGTAAAGTTTCTTTTCAAAAAGTATTTGTTACTGAGAAAAAGGAATACCCCTTACTTCCCTAGAGTATATTTATTTGCTGTAAACATAAACACATGAATTAATAAACTCAAAGTCAATATCTATTTGTTTAAAAAGTAATTAAAATTAAATTTATTGTTCCTTTTATATTTTAAAAAGGTTATGCAAAATTACGCTTGTATTAATAAAACCACTAGTACATCATTAAAAAACTAGTTTATCATTGCTTAAAAGAAGAAAGAAAACTAGTAATTATAGAATATTTACTATAATTCAGTCTCTTAAGTTACATTATTTTATTTAACACTACTTTTTAAAGTGGGTATTCTAATTCCCATTTTAAAGAAGACAAAAAGAGACAGAACCTAGATGGTGGGTGGTTACCTCCCAACACCAAACAGGAATTACAACTGAATTGGGGAAAAATCATCCAGAATAACCATCAGAACACCAAATGAAGAGGAGTCTTATTACCATGGACAGAACAGAAGAACCAATTCATCCCAAACGTGACAGGAAGTGCAGAGATGCAAGAGGCTGGTGGGAGCCCCTCCCACGGGTGGCAACTGAAGCGACAGAGAAACATATCAGCAGCCAGGGGTTCCACCTGAGAAGGGTGGTATCTAAACCCCCAACTGGGCTTCCCATCCTACAGCAACAAAGCTGAGAGTAAAATAGCACCCAGCTGTAAAAAGCAAAAAGCTGCCAAATTTAGCTGGCTTGACAGAGAGACCAAGTTTTTAAAGGGACCACACATGAAAATATAGAGGCACCCACCTACCTTGGGCTCCAGCAGAGAAAAGGCACCGTGGACTAGAGAAGCTTGGGGAAAGTTTGGGTCAGTGGCTTTAGGGGGAGAGTTGAGGGAGTAACCTGTGAGTCCAGTGCTGACCCATCCCCCATACAGCCAGCAGACCACTCTTCTTCAAAGGGTGGGAGCCTGAAGGGAAGCCACAGCCCTGCCCATAAGAATTAATCCACCCCAGCAGTGCCTAAACCTGACCTCAGATCACAGATTGATTGGATTAACAACTGAATTAATCTCCCCCGCCCAGAAGTGCCTAAAACTGACCACTGGTCACAGATTGATTGGATTAACAACTAAAGGAGACAAACAGTGAACCTCTGGTAGTCTCCAACTGGCTGACTAGGTCCAGACTGGGACACGAGCTGACGTCACCAAGCACAGATCCAGGAAGTAAAAAAATAAAGTGCACTTCTACATCACTGAAGGTCACACCTCTAAGAGAGTAAGTCAAAGCAGACCAATTTAAGAAGCAGAAACAAACAAGAGCCACCTAAAATGGGGAGAAAAAGGAATAAACTCTCAGCAAATGGAAAGGAGAAATCCCCAGGAACAGTGCAAAATAAAATAGAGGCAAGCACCTTATCAAACATGGAGTTCAAAATAATAATGATAGAGAAGCTCAATGAGCTCAAGGAGTTTAAAGAAAGCTACAAACAACTCCAGGGGAACTACAAAGAACTCCAGGAGAACTACAAAGAACTCCAGGGAAGCTACAAGGAACTTACTGAGAACTACACCAGCATTACAAAGGACATAGATACCATCAATAAGAGCCAGGATGAAATGAAGAATAACATTTCTGAATTGAAGAATGCAGTAGAAGAAATCAAAAGCAGGCTAGAGAAAGCAGAGGATCAGATTATTGGCTGGAGGTCAATGTAGAAAAAAAAAATTCCCAGGCAGTGCAACAAAGTGAAAAAAGACTGAAAAAGAATGAAGAGGTTTTAAGAGAATTGCAGAACAACATGAAACATAGTAACATCTATATCATAGGGATACCAGAAGGAGAAAAGGAGGAGAAAGGGATAGAAAACCTCTTTGAAAAAGTAATGACAGAAAACTTCCCTAACTTGAGGAAAGAAAATGTCATGTAAACTCAGGAAGCACAGAGGGTCCCAAGGAAGATGAACCCAAACAGGCCCACTCCAAGACACATCATCACGAAAATGGCAAATTTCAAAGACAAGGAGAGAATCCTAAAAGCAGCAAGAGAGAAACAGCTAATAACATACAAGGGGGCTCCCATAAGGTTATCAGCTGATTTCTCAACAGAAACACAATAAGCTAGAAGGGAATGGCAAAAAATATTTCAAACAATGAAAAACAAAGGCCTGCAACCAAGAATACTCTACCCAGCAAGGCTTTCGTTCAAAATGGAAGGTGAAATAAGGAGCTTCCCAGACAAAAGAAGTTTAAAAGAATATATCTCCACTAATCCAGCACTGATTGCAAGAGGTGCTAAAGGGTCTGCTTTAAGAAGATGAAGAAACAGAGAGATAGACAGAAACACAGGTACAAAAGTAAATGGATTAAATGCACCAATCAAAAGATATAAGGCAGCTGAATGAACAAGAACCAACTTTAACTTAGAAATATTTTAAAGTGATCTTGTTATAAATAGATTTTACTAAATAAGGTAAAATTTTGTATATTACTTCTATCTGTGTTACTGCAGGTTAAGTTTTCTTAGATTGGAATCTTTTCACAATATGGGAAAATCAGGTTCCTTGCAATAACTCAGAAAAATCAAATGCAGTTAAGGAAGAAGAAAAAAGTAAGAAAATGTGGCTGTATATTACATAGAAGACATGCTATCTTTCTTATTCACTGTTATAAAACCTGTGTTTATTTGTGGGTGTGTAGTATATAGATTTTGTTAGCAATTTATGTTTTAAATAGCAATGAACTGGTCATGGGTGTGTTGTGAAATCAGTCAATCTTTAGGTTAAAACATATACTTGGAATGAAGACCAATTTGGATGAAAGTTGCAAACTACTAAACTACATGACTCGTGTACATAGACAATATATATTCTCATATTAGCATGTAAATTAGATAAGATTTCTTTCAACTAAATCATGGAAATACACATTTCCACTTATGAAGGCCCCCAAACTGGAGATGCTTAGGAAAAGGAATTAATGCTCCAGTAAACTTTATTATTGAAATGTGAACATACCTAAGCTTTACCTCAACAGACTCTTAAATAGTTCAGAGGTTAGTTTAGGACCACATTGAAAGTCAACCACAAGTTCAAAAAATAGCTAGAATACTATTCTACAAAATTATATTAATCCTAGGGATTTTTATTTTTTACTTCAACTTAGTAGACATAATAACTTCTACTCTGGGGACTGGCTAAGCACTGCAAGTGCCATTATTTCTGAAGGCTTCAACTTGTAAAACACATGTAGAGGGAAAACAGAGGGTACTGAAAGAAGTAAGACCTGTGCACAGCATAAATAAATAAAAATATAGATAGATCTACTATTTAAGATGGAAAACTCCAAAAATAATAAGTTGTAGTTCCAGTAGCTTAAAATAAAGTTGAGTAATATTATGGGAATGGGGAGGATCTGACTCAAAAACCAAATTCATTTTTTACTATGGGTTTGGCACTGTCTCTAGGACAACTTTCACAAAAGTTAGTTCTTCAACATGCCATTCTTATGATATTTTTCACAAAAATTTCATTCCATAGTAAAATCAATATTAAAGAAGGAAAAATTGCTTAATCTTGCCACAATATATCTAAAATACTATCATTTAACACGTAATAATTATGTAAGCTATTGGCATATTTTAAATTTTTTGTATTAACTCTTCAAAATCCAGTATGTACTTTAAATATGTGAAAAAAAAATTAAAAAAAGAAGAAGACAAAAATGGAGGAGCTTGGAAGCTAAGTTGCCCAAGGTTAAAAAACAAGAAAGTTGACTCCAAAATGAGAATGCTTTCCAATACAACTGTTAATTCAGGTTTCTATTGTTTACATAAGTCAATAACCAAACAATAACATAAGAAGTAGAAGTATGAGGTTTGGTGTAATCTAAGCATTCAGCTTTAAACTTGGTTGATCAACAAAATTAGAAACTTAAAAAAAATAATTTTTGATTGATTTTGTATTAGATTTTTGTATTAGAAAATGCTTAATATATATATTATTGAAAGTAGCATATTTCTTGGTGTAGGTGACATATAATATTAGTATAAAAATCCCTGACATAATTTGAAAGCAGTATGCTACAGTTGAAGAATTATTGAAATAAATCAATCTGAACTTAATACTTTCACTACAAAGTGAGGAAAGTATTATTTTGATTTTCAGTGCTACTTAATAACATGCCCAATTCATTATGATTTATATAAACCTTCAAACCTAGCTTTGGAGAAAGTATCACATGAATTTCAATTTTCAGCACATTAGTACTGGCTATAACCTCTCCTGAATGGCTTGTTCAAATATGTTTCTCTGAATCTTGTTGTCTCAGTATCCCTAGTAGGATGTGTAGTTTCACCTCATATCATTTAGAAGGTAACTCCCTTTACATTTTTTACCACTAACATGGTATCTTCTATACTTTTGATTTTCTGATTCTTCTACAATTACAGGAAAGACCACTACTATATATTGTAATTTCATTGGCATTCTAAATATTTTGTGGTTGTTGTTGTCTAGGGGATGACCTCTTTAGACTTAAAATGTTTATTAACAATAGCTCTTTAGATAGAATATTAATTATATTTGTAATGTGAGGATCTGCATTTTGGTTCCACTGTCTCACAAATTTGTATAACCTTGTTCACACAATTAAAATATTATTTTTATTAGATTGGAAATATTATGATTATTTTATACTGAAAATTGAGTTAAGTATTATATAAGTAGTATATTAAACACACCTATACATGTGTTATACACATCTACATATATGTATGTATATAACATGTGTTATCTAGAACACATATATACATTTATATGTGTTTATATACAAATAATATATATACACACACATGTATATACATGTATATACATGTATATATGTGTGTGTGTGTGTGTGTGTGTGTGTGTATTCTGTTGGTCTATTAACTCATAAATCTTTAGATGCAGGAAGGAAAAGGTAAGGAAAAATATCAGGAGTTGTGGACCATGAACATTTGAGCCACTTCTTCATGTAACTTGCTTGTGCCTTCAGAGTCTTTTCAGCTCTGATCAGTTCTATTTGGTGATAAAGTTTGCTATGTATGACCAACTTTATGGCTTGGTTTGTCAGATAACACCCAGTTCATGATGGAAAATTCAGATTGCATAGTAACTTAGTGGTCTATTATTAAGCCTTTAGTATGTACTGATGCCTCTTAGCAGGTAAGGGCCAATTTTCAAAAAGAAAGTATTGATCTGCAGAGGATAGCAGGGCCTTGATCCAAAATTCTAAAGGCCTTCACTACAAAACACCCATATCTGTCTGCTATAGGCTCCAAATAGCATCCCCATCTGCTGCAGATACTTCAGTGGCTTGGATACGTTGGATCGGATGCCCCCACTGGCAGAATGAAAAGCACCTTGGACCTATTACAGAGCTTTTTCTTGTTCTGGGCCCACTCAAAGCTAGTATTTTTGGGGGTCACTTGTAAATAAACCTGGGTAACACTCAAATGACGAATATATTGCCTTCAAAGGCCAGAAGCCATCTAAACTATTTGCCGCCTTCTTGATGGTAGAATAGGCCAGATACAACAACTTATATTTCACCTTAGAAGGGATATCTTAACATGCCTGACTCCACTAGTACCTAAGAAATTTCTATCAGTGAAATAGAAAGCTCCTCAATTTTAGTTGGATTTATTCTCCACCCTTTGATACATAAATATCTTACCAATAAGTCTACAGTAGTTGGTACTTCTATTAGGTCAATGTAACACTATCAACATAATGGACCAGTGTGATCCTTGTGAAGAGGAAAGGACTGTCAAGATCTCTGCAGACTAGATGATGTCTAAGGGCTGGAGAACTGGCATTTGCTTGAGGCAGGACAATGGAGGCACGTTGCTGGCTTTGCCAGCCGAAAGCACACTGGTGGGCCTGGTACCCACTAGGTCAATAGCTGCACTCTAGATATCAGGGGATATGCTAATTCACTTAAACAATAAACACCCCATCTAGTACAGCAGTTTCAATTGGAATCACCACCTAGTTAATTTGACCAAAATGTACTGTAATTCACCAGTATTCAACTGACTTCTGCACAGGAAGAAAATAGAAAAGGTGAATGGGAATGTGGTGGGAATCCTTACCCCTGTGTCTCTTAAGTTCTTGACTGCTGTCAGCAATCTCTGCATCCCATCCAGAAATGAGTGTTTCTTTGGTTTACTATTTAACTAGGTAAAAAGATAGTTACCATGGCTTCTAGTTAGTCTTTCCTACCATAAAGCCCTCATTCCACAGGTCAGGAAACTAATGTGGGGATTCTGCTAGCTGCTGTGTATATATTGTAATGAAGCATTCTAGAACTGGGGAAATAACCACAGGGTTGTTCAGGGATTCATTGACCCACAGTAAGACAGACCTGAGCTAAAACACCACTGATCACTGACCCCTTACTCTGACTGGTGAGCCACAATGGTGTTTTGTATCTTCTGGAATTATATCAGTTCAGAGCAGTTCAGAGCTAGAGCTCAACAGTCCCCTGAGAGGTCTAACTTTTCCCTTCCCCCAGTGTAAAGTTACATTGCTAAAAGGCCATAGATCCCTTGGGGGAAAACTGATAAAAAGATTAATAGTATAAATTTTGGTAAGGTACCAAAGTCCTTCTTCAAGGGGATCTATCCTTCCCTTTGTTTAAGGGACTCTATTCATAAACTACCTCAAGTCTGGAAATTGATGGAAGAGCCTTTCTTGACAATATGTTTTTTTGATTTAGGTTAAATTTTTGTTCACTTGACCTAGAACCGTTCTACTTATACAGATTAAGTAAGACTTTAGTTGGCTTACTATTCATTTTACTTCTAGGAATATCATGATCAATTATCCAATGTCATGGGTCTGTGTGAGTCAGAATATTCAATTGCTGCTTTGATTATGTTGCACCTTGGCACCCCAAGTGCCAATTACTTCCACTGGATTATATTTCCTAATTTAGTGACTGCAGTTTCACTGTTCAGTCTAGTTTAGCATTTCAACCTGCTGAAGGCTCTGATCATCTTTTACATTAGACCAAATAAGTTGCTGTGGGCCCCCTTTTGGTCCATGGTTTAAATCCACCAGACAAACTCAGAGCCCTTTCTAACTCCCTGGGCTTCAACATTAAATAAAGAATCTCTACCTTATAAAGCCATGATTGATAAATTTGCCTAATCCAAATATAGGTTTCTTCCACTGTTATCACACACCTATATGTTACCTAGATTTCTATATGCATAAATTAGGAAAGTTAACTAGTTGTTTTAAAGTGTAACATACCTTATACATCACCTTTAGAAGCTTGCTGTAAATCTGTGTCTGGTTATAGGTCTAGAAGCAATGAGGAGTGGTGCTTCTGTTACCAAAGGAAAACCAGTCTGGATATAGCTTCTTGCACTGTTTCATGGAAAAGGAATTTCGGGGATGTATACGTATGTAGGAGGATTTTAAGTGGAAGTAGCAAAACTAATTAGTGCTCCCTAGAAAAGGCTACTGCATTCGATGAGGCATTTCCCCAATAAGTCCAGAAGAAGCTGGTTAGTGCTATGGTCTGACCCCAAATCTATAGCACCTGATGCCTCATCCACAACCAGGTAGTTCAGCTCCATTTCCATGTGAATGAACTCCAGCTTCTGGGGCCACAGACCCACACTTGGGTCCACCAGGCCCAGGAGGGTCAACAGGACCCAGAGCTGCATCACCACTGCACCCAAGGCTGAACTTGAGTAAATCCTTAACTACCCTGTGCCTCACTCCCTATCTGCAATCCACCACCAAGGCTCGATGGCTTCTGAGCCATGACTTGCAATGTGCTTCAGGCTGCAGGGCTGCAAGAGACTGGGGCCTTTGTTAAGCTTTCCTATATTTCCTAGGGCTTGGAAGAGATTGAGCTTTCTTTCAAACTATCCAATCTCTTCCCCAGCTTTTTCCAGTTCTATGCTGGTATGTCCCCATTCCAATCCCTTTGCCAAGTTTTCCCATGTTTGTCTCCTCCCCTTTGCAGTCAGAGTTTTGGCTCCTACTGCATGCATGTGTCTTATAGGTTTGCTTCATCACCTGGCTTATACTGCTCATATACATAATAGAAGGACTTCCTCCTCTGCCATCCTGCTTCTATTGAGCATGTGCTCAGTAAAAAATCCCGTCTCACCCCCTCCCTACCCCATTAATCCATAAGAACTGGCCCATTGTTACCTTGAATGATTAGTAAGCCTAGTCTTTCCTACCCACTCTGACATCAACCAATTTGGAAAGGCAATTTTGGCTATTCTCTGGAGTGTCTATGAAATTAGTTTCCAACTCAATTAGACTTAGCCAGTTTTTTTCCTTCTCTTTTGTTAATAACTAACTACCTGACTACACTAACACCGGGTCCTGGGAAAAATAAGTATTGTCTTTTGTCTTTGGGAATACTTATAAGAATATGTATAGATTTGTCCCACATGATTATAGAGGATGATAAGTCTCATTATCTGCTATCTGCAAGCTGGAGACCCAAGAGAGCTGGTAGTGTAATTTAATCCTTGTCCAAGAACAGACGATGAGATATGTCCAACAGTTAGGCAGGAAAAAGGAGAAATCTTTCTTTCCTTCCTTCACTTTCTGTTACATTCAGTCTCTTGGTGAATTGGATGATGACTACTCACATTAAAGAGGAATATTTGCAGAATCCACCAATTCAAATGCTAATGTCATCTGGAAACACTCTTACAGATGCACTCAGCAATCAAGTTTAATCTGGGCACTATGGTCTGTGCACATAAAATTAATCATCATAAGTAGGTTTTTCATGTTTAAAAAAAGTCAAAGCCCTGGCTGGTGTGGCTCAGTGGATTGGCACCAGGCTGTGAACCCAAAGGTCACTGGTTCAATTCCCTAGTCAGGGTACATAACCAGGTTGCAAACCATGTATCCAGCTAGGTCCCAACGGGAGGCAGATGAAAGGCAACCATACATTGATGCTTCTCACCCTTCTTCCTCCTGCCCTTCTCTCTGAAAATAATGAATAAAATATTTTTAAATAAATAAATAAATATCAATAAATCAAGAAATTCTAGTTCTAATCCTGCTTCAGTAAATAATAATCTACATTACCAGAGAAAAGACATTCAATTTTTTGTATCTTGCTGTTGGCTCTTCTAGCAAACATATTATATATGATAGATATGCCAACTCTAGGGGTAAAAGATAAAAATATTTAAATTCAGTATTGTTATTTTAAGCATAATAGTTTTCTTGTGATATCTTTTAATTTCAAAGTAGCTGTTTTTAACTTGAAACTATTCTCCAATGTGCTGCACTGCATTTCATAATGCTTTAAAGGAGAAAGAAGCTACCGATCATGGACTATTGAATTTGAAAGTATATTTAAAAATACCCAACTGATATTTCCACTCTTTTTTTTAAAGATTTTATTTATTATTTTTAGAGAGAGGGGTAGGGAGAGAGCAGAGAGGGAGAAAGGCATCAATGTACTGTTGCCTTTCACCTGCCTCCAGCTACGGATCTGGCTGGAGACCTGGTTTGCAGCCTGGTTATGTGCTCTGGCTGGGGAATCGAACCAGTAATCTCTGGGTTCACAGGCTGGCACCTTATCCATTGTGCCACCAGCCAGCGCTGACATTTCCATTCTTGAGTTGAGAAAACCAGAGAGCATAACAAGGAAATGATTTTCTCTAATCTATATACATTGGTGTTCAGATTTCCTGACTATATGCTAGGCTTTTGCCATGTTGCATTAATACTGAATAGATGAGCTCAGAATATGCTGCATTTTTTTTCTCTGTGGGTATTTAGCAAATATCCACATGTGTGCAAAATTTTTGTTGAGTAAACAAGAGAGTAGATGATTTGTTTGTGAGAGATAATAAGTATTATAATAGAATTTAGTAGAATATTTATTTTCTTAACATTTTTACATTTAAATGTCTTCTGCTTTAGAACACTTGTAATGAGAAAACAAACTCACATATAAATTGGGCTGACTACTCCAATGAGAAATGTTATATGTATTACTTCTCCAGATTTATAGATATTAAAAATGACACTTGTCATTTTTATTGTAATGTTTTTTGTGCTCTCACCAAGTACTAAAGATTGTATTGGCTTTAAAAGATCATATAATAGGGGACCTGGCTGGTGGCAGAGTGGATAAGGTGCCAGCCTGTGAACTCAAAGGCTGCTGGTTTGATTCCCAGCCAGTGCAACATAACCAGGTTGCAAGCCAGGTCACCAGCTGGAGGCAGGTGAAAAGCAACCATACATTGATATTTCTCTCCCTCTCTGCCTGTCTCTCTTCCCTGCTCTCTAAAATATAATAAATAAAATCTTTAAAAAAAAGGATCATATAATAATAGCCCAGTGCATAAGTAATAAGTAAACTTACTGTCAAATTTCAGACAACTATCCTCTTATTAAGGCTCTACATATATTCAATATGGGGAGAAGGCAAATGTAGGTTTACAAAACCTGTAATGCAAATAAATAATATAATAATTAATAAATAAAAATATAACTGTAAACTTACAAAAGGTCCACCCCAGTATATAAAACTGCCATTCTGACAATATTCATAGTCCAAGTTATAAATAGCATCTGAAAATGCTAAGCATTAATATTTTCTCATGTAACTTATTTTTATTGCCAAAATTGTATTGAATATTATGCACAAAGTCATTAAAGAAAGGGTTAAGGATTGTAGGCAGACCTGAGAAAGATATGTCTTAGTGATGTAAATTATGGTATGTTATTTTCCCCCAGAGGATCAGAGGACTCCATGGATAGTTAAACATTACATACTAAATATATTCCAGAAGACTCTTGATGTTCATGAGCTGTTTTCAAAAAATGGAATGTATGGGTGTGTGAAGTTAATATCACAGACATAATCTATACCATTATAGGGATCATGAAAATCAGTCTTTGGGCTTGTCTCTCTATATTTTTTACTTTTTAAAAGAAGCAGCAAAAAAACTTACATAATGTTAAATTAATTAAAGTGATAAATTTGTGATATTTAGTATAATAATAATGCTTTTCAGCTAGTACTTTCATTTACATTCAAAATGTTTTTAGAATTCCAAAAAGGATCTACAGTCTCCCCAGGTCCCTGGCAACCACCAGTCTGCTTTTAGCCTCTTATTTATCTATTCTAAATGTTTAATTTAAATGGAACCATGGTGAAAATGGCAGTGTAGGCAGACATGACTTTCCTCCTCGAATAACCACATCAAAATTATAACTAAAATATAAAACAAATAACAGCCAGAAATCAAGTTAAATGGAAGTCTGGCAACTATAGAATTAAAGAAACCATATCCATTGAGACAGAGCAGGCAAGCTGATGCCATATACGAAACTCCATCAACCTATATAACATTGTTTGACCCACCTCGGTTATCCCCAGAGACTCCACTCCACTCAAATTACAGCCCACCTGAGCTGCCCCTCATTATGAATGGCTGATCTGGGCTCCTGCTTCACCACTTCCTAAATCCTCTCAGACAAGCAACAGCTGGTCTCGGTGAGCTCCAGGCCCCACATTGTGAGCAGACAGCTTAGATTCACAGCTTGGCTTTGTCTAGTAATCTCCAAGCCCAGCACAAATAACAGCCATCTCAGATTGCTTTATAGTTCAAGAAGCACACTCTGGGCAAAAACAGGTGGGAGATGACTTTGACCTGCACCACCACCTGGGAAACCCCAGGGCCAGCGCATTCAGTGGATGGCTACAGGCCACCATCATGCCCCTTCACAGCTTACTCTTCATGGAGGGTGGAGGGTGGCAGTAAGTGGTCACAGCCAGTTCTTATGGATGACTGGTCTGGGTAAATCCCTCCCATTGATCTTCCGATAGCAACCAAGGCTCAAGTGCAAGAAGAGGGTGTACTCAGCCCACATGAAGGTCACACCTTGACTACTCAGCTTGGGAGATAGGGGAGGATGTGCCACTGTACCCTACTATACTAACTATATTAGGCCTTACTACCAAGACACAAAGTCAAAGCAGCTCTACCTCATACACAAAAACAAACAAAAGGGAGCTGCTAAATTGAGGAGGCAAAGAAAAATGCTATATGAGAAAACAGAATGAAACCCCAGAAAAAGAACTAAACAAAACTGAGATAGCCACTTATCAGATTCAGAGTTCAAAATGCTGGTGATCAGGATACTCAGAGAAATGATTGAGTACAGCCACAAAATAAAGAAAGAAGTATAGCTTATACAAAGTAAAATAAAGAAAAAAAAATATATATATATAGGGAACCAACAGTGGAGGGCAGGAAACCAGGATTCAAATCAATGATATGGAACAAAAGAAAAAAATAAACTTTCACCCAGAATAGAAAGTAGAAACAAGATTTTTTCTTTCTTTTTTTTTTTTTTTAAATGAGGAGAGGATTAGGACAACTTTAAATTTACCAACATCGGAATCATACAGATGCCAGAAAGGAGAACAGGTAAAATAAGAAACTGAAAACTTGTCTGAAAAAATAATGAAAACTTCCCTAATTTGGCAAAGGAAATAAACATATAAGCCCAGGAAGCACAGAGAGTCCCAATCAAGTTGGACCCAAAGAGGACCACACCAAAGCATACCATGATTAAAATGTCAAAGGTTAAAGACAAAGAGAGAATCTTAAAAGCAGCAAAAGAAGAGACTTACCTACAAAGGGGTTCCCATAAGACTGTTAGCTGATTTTTCAAAAGAAACTTTGCAGGTAAGAAGGATTCAATGTGATGAAAATCAAGGATCTACAACCAAAATTATTCTATCCAGCACAGCCATAATTTAGAATGGAAGGGCAGGTTAGGTGCTTCCCAGACAAAATAAAGCTAAGGGAGTTCATCATCTTCAAGCCATCATGAAATGAAATGTTAAGGGTATCTTTTTAAGGAAAAAAAAAAAAGATCAAAACTATGAACATTAAAAAATGACAACAGACTCACAATTATCAACAACTAAATCTGAAAAGCAAAAATAAAAAGAAACTAAGTAAACAATAAGAACAGGAGCAAAATCAAAGATATGTGAATCATTTAGAAGGTTATCAGTTGGGAGGGGGGAAAGGGGAGAAAGGGGAAATGGTGCAAGAATCAAGTGGAATTGGTAGGAACGAAACAGACAGAAGGATGTTAAGGATGGTATAGGAAAGGGTGAAGCTAAAGAACTTACATGAATGACCCATGGACATGTACTACAAGGGAAGGGATTGCTGGAGGAAAGGGGAGTACTGGGTGGAGGGGGACAAAGCTAAAAAATAGGATAACTAATAGCATAATCAATAAAATATACGTAAGAAATAGATAAAATCATGCAATATGTGACATATACTGTCTTGCTTCATTCTCTTAATATAATGTTTTCAGAATTGATCCATGTTGTAGCATGCATCAGTACTTCATTCATTTTATGGCTGAATAATAGTTTATTGTATATATACATTAAATTTTGATTACCCATTCATCCACTGATGGGATCTTTCTGTGTTTCTACTTTTAAGTAATGTAGCTATTCACATTTGTATACAGTACTTGTTTGAGTCCCTGTTTTCAATTTTTGATTGGACATTCCTAGGAGTAATTGTGCAGTTATGTAGTAATTCTATGTTTAACTTCTTTAGGAAGTACAAAACTTTTCAAGTTGCTAAACCATTTACTTTTACCTCACCAAAATATAACCATTCAGTTGCTTCAAATCCCCAACATGTTATTTTTCTGTTTTTAAAATTATAGCCATCCTATTGGCTGTAAAGTATTACCTCATTATTTTGATTTGCTTTCCACTAATGATTGTGCCTCTTTTCATGTATATTTACCACTTACCATTCATATATCTTCTTTTGTGAAATATATACTCAAATTATATACTTATCACTTTAATGGCTTTATCTTTTTGTGATTGAGTTATAAGAATTCTCTATATATTCTCCACACTAGACCCATATATATTATATATGTATATATTTTATATGTAAAATATTTTCTTCCATTTTATAAATTATATTTTCGTTTTACTAATAATGTTTACTGATACACAAAATAATTTGATTTTGATGGTCTAATTTATTTATTTTTTTCCTTTGTTGCCCATGCTTATCAAGATTTACCCATGTTTTCTTTTATCAGTTTTATGATTTTAACTTTTATATTTAGGTTGTTAATCAATTTTGCAGTTTTTGTTTCTTTTTTTTATATATACATAAGTAGGGATACAACTTCATTGTTTTCCATGTAGATATGCAGATGTTTCATCATGCTGTAAAGAGACTATCCTTTGACCATTGAATGATTGTCTTTACCTCCTTGACAATCGAACAGATGTATAGATTAATGTCTGTGCATTTAACTCTAACCCACTTGTCCATATATGAATGAGAGTACCACACTTTTTTCAAGCTATTGCTTTTTAAAAAAATATTTTGTTCATTTAAAAAAATTTTTTTAATTTTTTTAAATTTAATTTTATTGTTGTATTACATCTATCCCCTTTTTACATTTTTCTGTCCCCTTCCCCACCTACCCACTGCCCCCCAAAGTTAATCCCACTTGTTGTCCATGTCCATGGTTCTTCCATACTAGGTTATTGACTAAACTGCTCCCCTTCTTTGCCTTTTCCTCCCCCCTCCCCCTGCCAACCTCCCCCTTCCCCTCTGCCCACTGAATGTCTATTCCTTATATTCATGTATTTGGTTCTGTATTGCTTGTTGTTTGTTTTGTTCATTATTGTCCTGTAATGGATGAGATCATATGGTATTTGTTTTTCACTGACTGGCTTATTTCACTAAGCATAATACTATCCAGTTCGATCCATTATGCTGAAAAGGGTAGGAGTTCCTTCTTTCTTTCTGCTGTGTAGTATTCCATTGTGTAAATGTACCAAAGTTTTTTGATCCATTAATCCAATGATGGAAACTTAAGCTGTTTCCAGCACTTGGCTATTGTAAATAGTGCTGCTATGATCATAGAAGTACATACATTCTTCTGAATTGGTGTTTCAGTGTTTTTTGGGTATAGTCCTAACAGAGGGGTTGCTGGTCCAAAAGGCAGTTCCATTTTTAGTCTTTTAAGGAAATTCCATAATGTTTTCCATAGTGGCTGCACCAGCCTGCATTCCCACCAGCAGTGCAACAGGGTTCCCTTTTCCCCACATTCTTGCCAACACTTATTGTTTGTTTATTTGTTGATGATTGCCATTCTGACAGGTGTGAGGTGGTATCTTATTGTGGTTTTAATTTGCATCTCTCTGATGGCAAGTGATGTTGAGCATCTTTCATGTGCCTCTGGGCCCTTTGTATTCCTTCCTCAGAGAGTTGTCTATTCAGGCCCTTTGCCCTTTTTTTTTTTTTAAGATTTTATTTCATTATTTTTAGAAAGAGGGGAAGGGAGAGAGGCAGAGAGGGAGAGAGGCATCGATGTATGGTTGCGTTTCACCTGCCTCCAGCCACAGACCTGACTGGAGACCTGGTTTGCAACCTGGTTATGTGCCCTGGCTGGGGAATCGAACCTGCAGCCTTTGGGTTCGCAGGCCAGAGCCTTAACCACTGTGCTACCAGCCAGGGCCCTTTGCCCATTTTTTAATTGAGCTGTCTGTCTCCTTGGTGTTGAATCTCATAAGTTCTTTATATATTTTGGAGATCAAACCCTTGTCTGAGGCATCATTGGTAAGTATGTTTTCCCATACAGCTGGTTCCCTTTTAATTTTGCTGGTGTTTTCTCTAGCTGAACAGAAACTTTTCAGTTTAATATAGTCCCATTTGTTTATTTGTTCTTTTATCTCCTTTGTCCTTGGAGAAGTATCAGTAAACATATTTCTGCATAGCATATCTAAAATTTTACTGCCTATATTTTTCTCAAGGACTTTTTATGGTGGCACTGCTTATGTTTAAATCCTTATCCATCTTGAGTTTATTCTGGTGTATAGTGTAAGTTGGTGATCTAGTTTTATTTTTTTGCACGTTGCTGTCCAGTTCTCCCAACACTTGTTGAAGAGACTGTTTTTACTCCATTTTATGTTCCTTCCCCCTTTATCGAATATTAATTGACCATAGAGTCCTGGGTTCATTTCTGGACTCTATTCTGTTCCATTGATCTATTATGTCTAGTCTTATGCCAGTACCAGACAGTTTTGATTACACCATTCTTGTAGTATAGTTTGATGCCTGGTATTTTGATTCCTCCTACCTTGCTTTTCTTTCTCAAGATTGCTAAGGCTATTTGTGGGCCTTTATGGCTCCACATAAATTTTTGAAGTATATTTTTTCTATCTCTATTAAGTATATCATTGGTATTTTCATTGGGATTGCATTGAATCTATACATTGCTTTGGGTAGTATGGACATTTTAATGATGTTAATTCTTCCCATCCATGAACATGGTATATGCTTCCATTTATTTGTAATTTCTTTCTTCAGTGTTCTTTAGTTTTCTGAGTACAGGTCTCTTACCTCTTTGGTTAAGTTGATTCCTAAGTACTCTATTTTTCTTGTTGCTATGGTAATGAGATTTGTTTTGGAGCTTCTATCTCTGATGTTTCATTGTTGGTATATAAAAATGCTTTTCATTTCTGAATATTGACTATATATCCAGCTATTTTGCTAAATTTGCCTATTAGGTTATGTAAGTTTTTGGTGGAGTCTATCGGGTTTTGAATATATACTATTATATCATCTGCAAATAATGACAGTTTAACTTCCTCCTTTTTAATTTGTATACCTTTAATTCCTTTTTGTTTTCTGATAGCTCTATCTATTACCTCCAACTTGATGTTAAACAGAAGTGGAGAAAGTGGACAGACTTGTTTTGTTCCTGATCTGTGGGG
>PVIW01014760.1:0-22177 GCA_004026585.1 Noctilio leporinus
AGAAAAAATACTTCAAAAATTTATATGGAGCCAAAAATGCCCATGAATAGCCACCACAATCTTGAGAAAGAAGAACAAGGTAGGAGGAATCACAATACCGGACTTCAAACAATACTACAAGGCTACTGTCATCAAAACAGCATGGTACTGGCATAAGAATAGACATATAGATCAATGGAACAGAATAGAGAGCCCAGAACTTAACCCAGGACTCTATGGTCAACTCATATTTGACAAAAGGGGAAGGAACATCCAATGGAGTAAAAACAGTCTCTTCAACAAATGGTGTTGGGAGAACTGGACAGCAACATGCAAAAAGATAAAACTAGACCACCAACTTACACCATACGCCAAAATAAACTCAAGATGGATAAAGGATTTAAACATAAGCAGTGCCACCATAAAGGTCCTGGAGAAAAATATAGGCAGTAAACTTTTGGATATCCTATGCAGAAATATGTTTACTGATACTTCACCAAGGGCAAAGGAAATCAAAGAACAAATCAATAAATGGGACTATATCAAATTGAGAAGTTTCTGTTCAGCTAAAGAAAATATCAGCAAAATTCAAAGGGAACCAACTGTATGGGAAAACATAATTGCCAATGATACCTCAGACAAGGGTCTGAGCTCCAAAATATATAAAGAACTAATGTGACTCAACACCAGGGAGACAGACAGCCCAATTAAAAAATGGGCAAAGGACCTGAACAGACAACTCCCTGAGGAAGATATACAAAGGGCCCAGAGGCATATGAAAGAATGCTCAACATTCTTTCAGTCATCAGAGAGATGCAAATTAAAACTACATTAAGATACCACCTCACACCTGTCAGAATGGCAATCATCAGCAAATCAACAAACAACAAGTGTTGGCGAGGATGCGGGGCAAAGGGAACCCTCATACACTGTTGGTGGGAATGCAGGCTGGTACAGCCACTGTGGAAAACAGTATGGGGTTTCCTTAAAAAGCTAAAAATAGAACTGCCTTTTGATCCAGCAATTCCACTACTTGGACTATACCCAAAGAATCCTGAAACACCAATTCATAAGAACCTATGCACACCTATGTTCATAGTGGCACTATTTACAATAGCCAAGTGCTGGAAACATCCTAAGTACCTATCAGCGGATGATTGGATCAAAAAACTTCGGTACGTTTACACAATGGAATTCTATATAGCAGAAAGAAAGAAGGAACTTGTGCCCTTTGCAGCAACATGGATGGAACTGGAGAGTATTATGCTTAGTGAAATAAGCCAGTCAGTGAAGGACAAATATCGTATGATCTCACCCATTACGGGACAATAATGAGCACTAACAACAAGCAAAACAGAACCAAGTATATGAATACAAGGAATATGCCTTCAGTGGTCAGGGGGAACGGGGTTGGAGGGAGGGGGGAGGCAGAGGCAAAGAAGGGGAGCAGCTTAGACAAGAACATAGTATAAAGGAACCATGGACATGGACAACAGGAGGGACTGACTTTGGGGGCAATGGGTTGGTGGGGAGGGGGACAGAGAGGAGCAAAAAGGGGATGGATGTAATACAACAACAATAAAATTAAAAAAAAAAAAAAAAAGCCCATGAATTTCAAGGGAATCTCATTATACTGCAGATATTGACTTAGCATTTCCCAAGTGGGCCTGACAGTGTGCATTTCTAAGCTCCCTGCTGATGCTAAATCTGTTAGTTCATGGGTATAGTCAATTGCGGCCCTAGTGCAGCTCTGATGAGATCCACTCTCAGAAAAATGAGTGCAATCCTTAGCACAAGGATACTGATTGGGGCAAAAAGTTATCAAGGACACTCGGAGGTATGCTTCTGACATGAAGAATAACAACAGGAAAGAAAGTACTCCCCAGCAAAGAATCGGTTATCTATTATGAAGTACAAGAAGCTTGTTAGGTTAATTATAAAGTACAATACACTAAAATGATGACAGAAGACTTACAAAGATACAGTATGAAAGTCATGCACATTTGGAAATACTCTGTATAAGTCAAAGGGCTGAATTCAAAGCCAACACTGATGAAACCAGTTAAGACAAAATTGAGGGCACTCCTGAAAATGCTGATATTCTTAAGAGCTGAGCCAAGATTCCCACAGTATGTCATCCATGGAACATCATCTCTAGCTCAGAGGACAGTGCCTTTTACAATTGTTGTGGTCACACACCTGTCAGGTGATAAATGGCATGGTTATTTTAAAAGCCACATAGAAATAAAATAAATGGTAACATGTGCTTTGGCTAATTGCATTTGGGGGAAGGAAAATTCTGGGGAGGATTTGGTGGGTGTAATTGTGTAAGAGACAAAAGAAAAAAAACAGAAAACATGTGACTTTAAACTGGGTAGGAGTGTAATGAACCAATAAATCTAAGTGCATCTGAGTTATTCAGACCTACAACTGTTGTTAAGTGAAAATATACTAGGTGTTGTAAATCACATTGAATCCTTTCCTCTGCTAGGCTATGTGAAAGCAATCTGGGACTGCAAAGGACTTAATTTGAAACTGTGATAGCATGTAACTTGCAGTCCACAAAGAGATTCAAACTAACAAAGTGATTGGAAGAGAAGGAAGGTGGCAAAAAGTTCCACAGTGCCCCTCAAGTAAGGAAAGGTCCCTGATATTAGACACATCACTGTCCTGGGAATTGCAGGGTTGACATAAAACAGGCTGAAATAAAGGCTGCCTTAAGAGGCCAGCAAAAAAAAAAAAAAAAAGAGGCCAGCAGCAGGTGAGGTAAGTGAAAACAGTGATAGCCTGAAGGTCCATAGTCCTCTGACCAAACAGGCACCTCCTCAGTCAGATCCTGCAAGTAGCTTCCAACACAGCAAGAGGTTTTGATTTTTTTCAGAAGAAGCTAAGATTCTGAATTTTTATATAAAATTGTCTGTTTTTAATAAATGCATTTTAAAAATCATATTAAAAACAAAAGGCCACTGTCTGCCAAATGAGATAACCCTATATTTCAGGGTCCAATGTCTAATTCCTAGCAATTCACGAGGCTGCTTTAGGCCAGAACAATGCAGGATAATTTCTATACAAAACAGAAGGAAAAAAAAAAAAAGACAAATAAAACTCACAAATTCAACTTTTACTTTATTTATTTATTTTTTAATCTGAATGTTGGGGAAATACATAGTCACTTGTGGTATATAGTTAGCTTTGATCATGAAAATATTGACTTACTGTTTGAAATTGTGAAAAGCAAGAACCTTCAGAATAAAGCATAACTAAAGAGGCAAAGAAGGGGAGCAGTTTAGACAAGAACCTAGTATAAAGGAACCGTGGACATGGACAACAGGTGGGATTGACTTTGGGGGAAATGGGTGGGTGGGGAGGGGGACAGAGGGGAGCAAAAGGGATGGATGTAATACAACAACAATAAAATTAAAAAAAAAAAAAAAAAGAAAGAAAAGAAAAGAAAGAAACAGACTCAGGACCCATTATCTGTTGACCTGAAATGCTTTCCTAAGACAGCAACTGAACATTACCAATGCCATCTTCTCTAAGAATTCTGAATAATGCAATGGGAATAAGAGTGAAAAACAATGCTAGGAGACTTATAATTATTGCTGAAAAAAGAGAACTCTAGTCCAATCCAGTATTAACAAGAAAATGAGGCACTCTTCTGCTTTAAAAAGTTTTAAAAAACACATTTCCACACTCACATAAACAACACTTAAAACAGCTATACAGACATATTTTTAACCACCTGCTGTCTGAAGAAAATAGCTATGCTACACATACACCCTAGTACAAACTAATCTTTTAATTCCACACCAAAGCATCTTTCCTGTACCTGACTTCTTTTCTGGAGCTGAGTCCACAAAGAGATTAGAAATACATTTCTGATTAAAAGAGAGAAAAAGATATGTTCAAAGGACAGTGCAGAACTTTTGTAAAAGCACTTATTTTGAAGGACCAGGACAACTTATGTTTTAAAACAAGACTTATTCTAAAGAGCACAGCAGAAATTTGTTCAAGGCCACGGTCTTACTCTCTGTTTGCAGCTGTGGTCCTGCTGAGGATGGTTAAGAGAAAGAGTAGAACTTCAGTGGATGCTCCTCCAGGCTGCTACATCAGGATGACACTCAAAACAATTATCGTGGTATCATTTTCCGTTTGGAAGAATAAAGCAAAAACACAAAAATTATGGAGCCATAGATTTCCTTATATATAGAATTTGGAGTCAAGGAGAAGAAAATGAACAGGAACATTATGAACGAAGAAGGAGGTGTGCAGTCATGAGCAGTCAGAAGCTGAATGGAGATGGGGCTGGATCCAGATCTCCTTGAGACTTGCTGTCTCTCTCTGGCCAATCTTGAATAACACTCAGATTATTAGGCCTCACTTTCTTTTGTTTACCACTATATATTACTGATTATGCCATTACGGTTGTCCCAAAATTTCTACCTTTGTCCCCTCCATCCAGCAACCCCCACTCATTCAGGCCATCTCCATGGGTCATGCACATAAAGTTTTTGATTACCCTATTTCCTATACTATCTGTTACATACACAAGGCTAATCTGTAACCATTTGTACTTCCTTTTTTAATTTAATTTTATTGTTGTATTATATCCATCCCATTTCTCCTCCCCTTCCTAACCTACCCAATTCCCTCCCCCCAAAGTCAACTCCACTCATTGTCCATGTCCACAGTTGCTCCATCCTAGCTCCTTGACTAAACTGCTCCCTTTCTTTACCTACTCCTCCCCACTCACCCCTCACCCCTCCCCTTTGCCCACTGAAGGTCTATTCATTGTATTCATGATCTGGTTCTGTTTTGCTTGTTGTTTTGTGCATAAGTGTCCTGTAATGGGTGAGATCATATGGTATTTGTCTTTCACTGACTGGCTTATTTCACTAAGCATAATATTTTCCAGTTCTATCCATGTTGTTGCAAAGAGTAGGAGTTCCTGTTTTCTTTCTGCTGTGTAGTATTTGTACTTCTTAATCCCCTCTCCTCTTCATCCATCCCCCTCCAACCCTTTATATCTGGCACCCATCAAAATGCTTTTCTTATCCATGACTGTGTCTCTGTTCATGTTTGATTATTTTTTTTAGATTCAACTATTGATAAATATATACTTATTGCCATTTTATTTTTAATAATTTGATCTTCTTAAATAAGTCACTTTAACATCTCATATAACAATGGTTTGGCAATGATTATCTCCTTTAGATTGTTATTGTCTGGGGAGCTCCATATTTGCCCTACAATTCTAAATGATAGCTTTGCTGGGTAGGGCAACCTTGGCTGTAGGTCCCTGCTATTTATGACTTTGAATATTTCTTGCCAATCCCTTCTAGCCTGAAAAGTTTCTTTTGAAAAATCAACTGACAGTCTTATGGGAACTCCCTTGTAGGTAACTAACTTCTTTTCTCTTCTTGATTTTTAAGATTATCTTTATCTTTAAACTTTGGCATTTTAATTATGATGTGTCTTGATGTAGGCTTCTTTGTATCATCTTGTTTAGGACTCTGTGCTTCCTGAACTTGCATGTTTATTTCCTTTACTAAATTAGGGAAGTCTTCTTTCATTGTTTTTTCAAATAGATTTCCAATTTCTTGCCCTTTCTCTTTTCCTTCTGACACCCCTGTGATGTAAATGTTAGACCAAATGAAGTTGTCTCACATGCTGCTTACACTGTAGTTTATTATTATTTTTTGATTCTACTTTCCTCTTGCTGTTGTAATTGGCTGTTTTTATTTGCTTCCTTATGTTCCAAATCATTAATTTGATTCTCAGCTTCACCCAATCTACTTTTGTTTGCTTATAAATGATTCTTTATTTCAATTAGCATAATCTTCATTTGTAGATGGATTTTCTTTCTGTTGTTAAGTTTCTCACTAAGTTTGTTGAGCATCCTTATAACCAGTGTTTTGAACTCTGCATTAGATAGATTGCTTAGCTCCCTTTTGTTTACTTCCTTTTCTAGAGTTTTGGGCCATGTTTCTGTGTCTCCTCATTTTGGCAGCCTCCTATGTGTTTGCACCTATGTATTAGCTAGAGCTTTTATGATTCCCTGTCTTTGTAGCATGGCCTAGTGCTAAGGGTCCAGTGGCACAGCATCCCTTATCATCCAAGCTTGGTACTCAAGGTGTGCCCTTTGTGTTTTCTGAGTACATCCACCTCTTATAGTTGAGTCTTGATTTCAATTGACAGGTCAATGGAGGGTGTGGTTTATGTAGGCCAGTCAACTGCAAGGACTGGCTACGACCACTGCCCTCCATGGAGGATCAGCTGTGCATGGGCAGGGTGGTGGCACTATGATATGTTCTGTAGCTGTTCACTGGATGTGCTGGCTCTGGGGTTTCCTAAGTGGTGTAGGTTGAGGGCAATTCCCACCTATATTCTGCTTGGACCCACCCTACATGAGCTATAAGGCAGTCTGAGATGATTGCTACTTGTGCTGGGCTGGGAGATTTCTAGAAGAAGCCAAGCTATGAACCCAGGCTGGCTGTTGAAAGTGATTTTGGGGCACTTAGCAAAGGGTAGGAGGGTTAGGGGCATAGTGAGACAAGCTGTTGCTTGTTTGAGAGGATTTAGGAAGTTGGGAAACATTAGTCAAGACCAGGTATTCATATGGAAAAGTCACTGTTAACAGCTTGGGTAAGCCTATAATGGGGGTGGGGGGGGAGGATGGGGTCTCAGGGGATCCTCAGAGTGGGACAGACAGTGTTATCCAGGTTCAGAGAGTATCAGATATAGCACCTGCCTGCCAGCTGTGTCTCTGTGGGGGCAGGGTTCAGAAAAGAGACAATAGCTTCTCCTGCCTTTATATCTGGGAGAAAGCTTCCCTCCTGCTCTTGCCTTGATGCCAGACACTTCAGTTCCTCCCTGTATGCCACTGGTACCTTTCAAGCTACTGCTCTGGTGCTGGAACTTAGAGGGATTGAGTCTGAGTTAAACCGTGTGGGTTCTTAAAAATGAACTTCTTGGGACTTCAGAACTTTCCTCTAACTTTCAATTCCCACTGTTTTTTGCAGACAGAAGTTACAGGGACTCATCTCCCTAGCAATGGAACCCTGGGATGAGGGGCCTGGTGTGGGGCTGGGACTCCTCACTCCAGAGATACTTCCCCTAAATTTTTACCCAACACATGTGGATATTAGACCAGCTCATGCCAGATATCCTCCAAACCTGGGTGGATGTAGTTTCTTTAATTCCATTTAACTTGATTTCTGATGGTCCTGAGTAATGATATTGTATACTTTAGTGTAATTTTGATATGGTGTGGAAGGAGGCTATCTGTGTTTATCTATGCCACCATCTTTACTGGAAGTTAAGCTTCACTTTCTACATGAGAAGACTCAAAGGTCCCTTAACTTTTAATTCCCTGTTCTACCAAGTCCTGCTACCTCACACATGCTCTGATCTAGAGAAAAATCTAATGAGCCATGTTTTTCTACCTATTTCTTCCATTTCCATCTCTCTATCCATATAAGGAAACCAATACTCACAAAGAAGCGCATCTTAATTCTGCCTCCCTACTCCAAATGGTTATGATCAAATTTGGAAGTACCCAAACAAATTTATCATTAAACTTTTTGGAGTGTGGTAGACATGGAGATAAGCTGCTCTGATGCCTTTTAAGGTATGTGGTCATGGTTAGAGTGCTTTGAGCTAGGTGGACCTGGCTGCTTCTACCCAAAACAGCTATCTCTGAATAAGTAAATTATCTCCTAGGGTCTCATTGTGCTGGAAGAAACTTTAAGCTACATATGCATGCAGAATTCAAATTTCTTTCTTTTCCTACCACGGGTGTTACTTCTCTTTTGTATAACCAGTATCTAAGTCTGACAGACACAGAAATGGTCATTATTATAACATGGAAGTCCTCATGTTTCTCTATTTTCCAAAAAGAGTCTTTGATCAGCTTCATGAAAAGTATCTTTGAACAACATGATACTCCTTTTTGTAGAAAGATCTAGAATGTATATTTATTTTCTATTCTTTTATTCAGAGACACAGAAGCTTAGGTCCCATCAGTTTTACCCAGTGGTTCTCAACCAGGGGTACATATAAGAATAACCCCAAATACTTTTTCAGTATGTGAATGCCAAGACTCCACACATAAATCTGTACTCAGTGGTCTGAGGTGTCCCCCCATTTAGACTTCTTCCAGAGATGAGCATTCATCCTGCTAAGGACCATTCCAGAAGTTGAAAGGTATTCTACCCTAAATGGTCAAATAAATAACCCATAGTTCATTTCTAGATATTTTTATAAGTCCAACTGGTAACATTGCAGACTCATTTCAATGCATTGTAAATCTTCTTAGAAAGTATTATAGTAATATGAAAAAATCCTTGAGATCAATTTTAATTTTAAAAATTTAAGTAAAGCCCTGGCTGGTGGCTCAGTGGATAGGTGCCGGCCTGCAAACCCAAAGGTTGCTGCTGGTTCAATTCCCCAGCCAGGGCACATAACCAGGTTGCAAGCAAGGTCTCCATCCAGGTCTGTAGCTGGAAGCAGGTGAAAGGCAACCATACATTATTGATGTTTCTCTCCCTCTCTGCCTCTCTCCCTTCCCCTCTACCTGGAAATAATAAATAAAATCTTTAAAAATATAAATTAAAATAAATACAAATTTAAGTAAAAATCAGTAAAGTAATAGGGATTTTCTTTATCATGCAGAATTTGGATCAAGGAGTTTTGCATTGACTTTCCATGGAAACTGGTAATAAGTTATCTATGTCCTATCCCTGCAGGCTTCTAGGTCATTGTTGTGCTACAAATTGTTGTTAAGCTCCTATTTCACAAACTAAGTCCTTCAGTTGTGACCTTAGTCTTATCTTTCTCATAATCATAAGGATATTCAACCAATGAATTTTCTGAATTACTGAATAATATTTATCAAGTGATCTGTGTGCACATGTTAGACTCAGGGCACATTGTGCTGGGTGAAATTTTGTTAGGCTGCAGTTGCTGTCAGAATTCTAATTCCTCCATTTTTCTATCACAAATGTTACTTTCCTCTTGCACAACCAGTATCTAAGTCTGACAAACACAGAGATGGTAATTATTATAACACAGAAGATAAGGTTTGTATCTGAATACACACTTGAACTGAGATCCTCCAGGATAGGAAAGTTCTAACTTTCCTAAGTCCTAGAAAAAAGGAAAGGAGGGGAAATCTTCTAGAACATTAAATGCACCCAAAAGAAACTATGTAGTTGTTTTAAAATCTTCTCACTGTATATTTAAAACCAAAGAGAAAATTCAGAAGTTCCAGGGGAATATAAACAAATGAGAGTGCTGTATATTGGGGAACATGTTCGCTTAGCAAAAGTCAAACCTTTTCCAAATGGAGACGACTACCAGGAGGATTAGGCAAGTGAATGTAGAGAAATCAAGCCCCTATTAACAGCACAGCAAACTGGGATACTCAATAAGAAAAAGGGCATTTAAAGTTACTATTCTGTGAATGTCTCTGTTTATTTGGGAGCAACTGATTAAGCACTAATTTAATGCTTCCTGAATAAAACATACAAAATGCTCATTCTCCAAATTACTCTAAACTTACCAATTAAAAAACTTCTTGGAGTTCTGGCAATATGGCAGAGGAGTAAGTGAAGCTGCACCAATCTCCTCCCAGGTCGCAGCTGAAATTACTTTTTTGGAGAAAAAGTCAGCTGGAATTACCAACAGAACACCAGCTGGAAAGAAGTCCTATAACCATGGACTGAACAGAAGAGGCCACTTCATCACAATGTGACTGGTAGGAATTGTGGAAACAAGAGAGGGATGGCAAGGCCCCCACCAGAGGCAGCAGCAGAAGGGATGGAGCCAGGGACTCCCCATGAGAAGGGTGGGTTCTGGTCCCCTAGCTGGGTGTCCCAGCTTCCAGCAACACTGCAGAGATCAGTGCAGCATCAAGCTGAGAAGGGCAGAAAGCTGTGGAGTTTGCTGGCCTGAGAGAGTGCTGGAGACAGGGAACTACTAGGGTGACCACAGCGATAATGCATTGGCACCCACCTACCCTGGGCTCCAGCTGAGGGAGGGCAGAGAGGACTGGAGACACATAGGGAGAGTTTGTAGAAGTGGCTAGGAGGAGAAAAGTGGGGAAGCTGCTCTGGAGATACTGGTGCCGACTCATGGCCCCCACCTTAGGCGACATGTGCAGCACAAAGAGGCTTAGGTACCAGGGTCCTCATAGCTCTGCCCACTGGAAGCTATTTGCCCCACCCAGCAGCACTTGAGCCTGGTGCCTGATCACAGTTCCTTGATTTAAATCTAAATAAACCTCTCCTGTCCTGCCCTGTCTAAGCAAAGACCCAGTAATTGGCATCTGAAGAGATGTTTCTAGCTCAGCAACACCTGGGCTGGGCAGCTTATTGCAGACTTTCTGGCTTGCAGCTGGGTTGGTCAGTCAGCCAGTGCAGCAGCGTGTAAGCCTGGTGGCTGATCGTGGATTCATTGCTTGGCAACAAAGTCAGTCCTTCTTGCTCAGCAAAGCCTGGGCCTGGTGGCTGATTAGAGACTCTCTGACTTACAGCTGGGTCATTTAGCTCCACACAGTGGCATGTAAACCTGGTGGCTGATTGTGGATTTATTTATTCGTTCACAACTGAGTTGATTTGTCCCATCCACTGGTCTCTGGGCCTAGCAGCTGATCACAGATTCATTGGATTACAATTGTACCCTGCTGTCTAGCACAGCAGCTCCCGAGCCTGGTGGCTGAATACAGATTCATTTCATTACAACTTGATCTTGCTGCCTAGCTCAGTGGCCCCTGAGACTGGTGGCTGATCACAAATTCATTGATTTACATCTGATTCTATCCCACCACTCTGCACCTGAGCTGGTAGCTGATCCATTGGATTACAATCGAACCTCTCAGTCTAGCCCAGTAGAGCCTGAGTTTGGTAGCTGATTCATTGATTTACAATTGAATCAGTCAGTCACCCCAAGCTTCATCTGAGCTTGGTGGTGGATCATAGACCAATAGGATTACAACTAAATCAATTTTTCTAGCCTAGCAGTTCCTTAGCTTGGCAGCTGATCACAATCTGATTGGATTACAACAAAACCTAAAAATGAGGAGAAAAAGAAACAGTCCATCACCAAAGGGAAAGGAGGGATCCCCAGAAATATCATTAAATGAAACAGTGGCAAGAAAAACTATTAGATATGGAATTCAACATAATGATGATAAAGAAGCTCAATGAGTTCAGCCAGCTCAAAGAAAACTACAAACAACTCCAAGGGAACTACAAAATACTCCAGAGAAGCTACAAGGAACTTACTGAGAGCTACACCAGCATTAAAAAGGACATAGAAATTATCAGTAAGAACAAAGAGGAAATATAGAATACAACTTCTGAATTGAATAATATGGTAGAAGGAACCAAAAGCATGCTAGAGGAAGCAGAGGATCGGATCAGTGAGGACAAGGTAGAAAAATGTTCTAAGACAGTACAACAGAATGAAAAAATGCTAAACATGAATGAAGAGGTTTTAAGAGAGCTGCAAGACAAAATGAAACATAATAACATCTGTATCATAGAGATGCTAGAAGAAGAGAAACAAAGAATGGAAAATGTGTTCAAAAAGTAAAGATAGAAAACTTCCCTAACATGATACGTGGAAATGTGACTCAAGTTCAGGAAGCACAGAGGGTCTCATTGAAGATGAATTCAAATAGACCCACTCCAAGACACATTATCATTAAAAAGGCAAATTTCAAAGGCAAAGGTAGAGTCCTAAAAGCACTAAGAGAGAAACAGCAAATAACATATAAGGGGGCTCCAACAAGGCTATCAAATGATTATTCAATGGAAACAATTCAAGCCCGAAGGGAATGGCAAAAAATATACGAAGTAATGGAAAACAAAGACCTGCAACAGGAATACTCTACCCAGAAAGGCTCTCATTCAAAATGGAAGGAGAAATATGGCGTTTCCCAGACAAAAAGACTAAAAGAATATATCTCTAGTAAACCAGCATTGTAAGAAATGCTAAAGGGTCTGCTTTAAAAATAAACTGAAAAAAACAGAGAGAGACAGAGAGGAACAGATGTTCAAAGTGAGAAAATAGCAATAAATAAGTTTCAATCAATAATATCTTTAAATGTAAACAGATTAAATACACCGATCAAAAGATATAGGGTACCTGAATGGATAAGAAAACATGACCCACATATATGCTGTCTTCAAGAGACCCACCTCAGAACAAAAGATTGACAGTGAAGCAATGGAAAAATATATATCAAACAAATAAACATGAAAGAAAGGCTGGAGTAGCAATAATTATTTTAGACAAAATGTATTTTATAATGAAGACCATAAAAAGAGACAAAGAAGGATATTTGATAATACTTAAGAGAACAATCCATCAAGAAGAAATAACTCAGTAAACATATATGCACCCAATGTAGGAGCTCCAAAATATGAAAGGAAAATCTTGGAGGACATCAAGAAGGATATAGCCAGCAACACACGGATAATAGGACATTTTAATGCACCATTATCAACAATGTACAGATCGACCAAACAATAAAACACAAGGATATTGTAGCATTAAACAACACTAAAGGAAATGGACCAAACTGATATATACAGAACATTTCATCCCAAAGGAGAAAAGTGCACATCCTTTACAAATGTACAAGGAACATTCTCTAAGATAGACCACATGGTAGACCACAGGGCAAGCCTCCACAAATACAGGAAAATCAAAATCACACCAAGCATCTTCACAAATCACAATGGCTTGAAACTAGAAACCAACCTCAAGGGAAAAAACCAAAACACTCTAACTCATGGAGACAGAATAACGTGCTTTTAAGTAATGAATGGGTTAACAATGAGATCAAAGATGAAATCTAAAAGTTTCTGGAAACAAATGGCAATGCACACACATCAGCCCAAAACCTATCAGAAACAGCAAAGGCAATCTTCTGAGTGAAATTCATAGGAAGACTTACCTAAAAAGGATAGAAGAAGCTTACACAAACAATCTAACCATAAACCTGCATGAACTAGAGAAGCAAAACCAAACAAAGCCCTGAGCAAGTAGAAGAAAAGAAATCATCAAGATCAGAGCAGAATTAAATAACTTAGATACTCAAACTTCAATTCAAAGAATCAACAAGTCCAATAGCCAGGTCTTTGAAACGGTAAACAAAATTGACAAGCCTTTAACAAGACATATCAAGAAAAAAAGGTAAAGGACCCAAATAAACAGAATCAGAACTGACAAAGGAGAAATCACAACGGATAACTTCAGAATAAAGAGGATTGTAAGAAATTACTACAAATAACTATATGACAAGAAATATGACAACCTGGGTGAAATGGACACATTTCCAGAAATGTATAATCTACCAAAACTGAATCCAGAAGAAGCAGAAAGCCTGAATAGACCAACAACAAATAGTAAAATTAAAGAAGGATTCCAAAATCTCCCAAAGCACAAGAGCAGACCAGATGTCTACACAGGTGAATTCTACCAAACAGTTAAAGAAGAACAACTCCTATCCTTCTCAACCTATTCCAAAATATCCAAGAAGAGGGAAGACTCCCAAACTCTTTCTGTGAGGTCAATATTATTCAATCCCAAAACCAAGTCAAGACACAACTAAGAAAGAAAACTATAGGCCAACATTTCTGATGAACATTGATGCTAAGATTTTCAACAAAATAATGGCCAACTGGATCCAGCAATGTATTAAAAAGATCATACACCATGATCAAGTGGGTTTTGTCCCAGGGATACAAGGATGGTACAACAACCTCAAGTCAAAAAATGTAATACACCACATCAACAAAATGAAAGATAAAAAGCATATGATCATATCGATAGATGCTGAAAAAGCATTTGAAAAAGTACAGCAACCATTTCTGATAAAAAACACTCAGCAAAATGGAAATAGAGGGGCCATACTTCAACATCATAAAGGCCATATATGAGAAACCTGAAGCCAACACCATACTGAATGGGCAAAAACTAAAAGCTTTCCCCCTAAGATCAGGAATGAGATAAAGCTGTTCACTTTCTCCACTTCTGTTCAACATCATTTTGGAAGTTTTAGGAATAGCTAACAGAGAAGAATAATGAATCAAAGGTATCCAAATTGGAAAGGAGGAAGTCAAACTGTCATTATTTGCAGATGATATGGTGGTGGACATACAGTACCCCATAGGCTCGAAAAACACTTTCTCAACCTAATAAGCAAATTTAGCAAAATAGCTGGATATAAAGTCAATATCCAGAAATCAAAAGCATTTTTGTATACCAATAATGAAACATCAGAGAAGGGAGAAAACAAATCCCATTTACCATAGCAATATAGAAAATAATGTACTTAAGAATAAACTTACCAAAATGGTAACAGACTTGTACTAAGAAAACTACAGAACATTCAAAAATGGAATTAAGGAAGATACAAATAAATGGAAGCATATACCATGTTCATGGTTGGGAAAAATTAACATCATTAAAATGCCCATACTACCCAAAACAATCTATAGATTCAATATAATCCTTATTAAAATACCAATGACATACTTCAAACACTTCAAAAATGTATATGGAGCCAAAAACACCCACAAATAGCCACAGCAATCTTCAGAAAGAAGAACAAGGTAGGAGGAATCACAATACCTAACATCAAATTATACTACAAGGCTACTGTAATCAAAACCATCTGGTACTGGCATAAGAATAGACATATAGATCAATGGAACAGAATAGAGAGCCCAGAAATAAATCCAGGACTCTAGGGTCAATTAATATTTGACAAAGGGGACGGAACATAAAATGGGGTAAAAGCAGTCTCTTCCACAAGTGGTTTTGGGAGAACTGGACAGCAACATGCAAAAATATAAAACTAGACCACCAATTTACACCATACACCAAATACACTCAAGATGAATAACAAACTTAAACATAAGCAGTGCCACCATAAAGATCCTGGAGAAAAATATAGGCAGTAAAAGTTAAAATATCCTACACAGAAACATGTTTACTGATACTTCTCCAAGGGCAAAGGAAATCAAAGAACAAATGAAAAATGGGACTACATCAAATTCAAAAGTTTCTGTTCAGCTGAAGAAAACACCAACAAAATTCAAAGGGAACCAACTGTATGGGAAAACATATTGCCAAAGATACCTCAGACAATGATTTGATATCCAAAATATATAAAGAACTTATGAGACTCAATACCAGGGAGACAGACAGCCCAATTAAAAATGGGCAAAGGACCTCAACAGAAACCTCTCTGAGGAAGACATACAAAGGGCTCAGAGGTATATGAAAGAATGCTCAACTTCACTAGCCATCAGAGAAATGCAAATTAAAATCACAATAAGATACCACCTCTCACCTGTCAGAATGGCCATCATCAACAAATCAACAAAGAACAAGTGTTGGCAAGGATGTGGGGAAAATGAAACTCTGGTGCACTGCTGGTGGGAATGTATGCTGGTGGAGGAAAACAGTATGGAGTTTTCTTAAAAAACTAAATATGGAACTGCTTTTAGATCCAGCAATCCCACTACTAGGACTATACCCAAAGAATCCTGAAACATCAATTCATAAGAACCTATGTACCCCTATGTTCACAGCAGTGCTATTTACAATAGCCACATGCTGGAAGCTGCCTAAGTGCCCATCAGTGGATGATTGGATCAAAAAACTTTGGTACATTTACACAATGGAATATTACACAGCAGAAAGAAAGAAGGAACTCCTAACCTTTGCAACAACATGGGTGGAACTGGAAAGTATTATGTTTAGTGAAATCAACCAGTCATTGAAAGACAAAGACCATATGATCTCATCCATTACAAGACAATAATGAGCAAGACAAATAAACAAGCAAAATACAACCAGATACATGAATATAATGAATAGACCTTTAGTGAGCAGAGGGGAAGAGGACCTGGGAAGGGGGAGGAAGAGGCAAAGACGGGAGGCAGTTTAGTCCAGGAACTACTATGGAAGAACCATGGACATGGACCACAAGTAAGATTGACTTTGTGGGGGAGTGGGTGGCTGGGGAAGGGAACAAAGGGAAATTAAAAGGGGATGGATGTAGTACAACAACAATAAAATTAAATTAAAAAGAAAAAAGAAAGTGTTCATCTCAGTCATTTGGAAGCAGCATCCTGTAGTGAAAGAGAAAACATGAGCTTCGAGATTGCTTACCCACCTGTACGCTCATGAATGCCAAGACCATCACTGAATATCTCATAGCTTCCTTTTCCTTAGTGCAGGGTCATTTCAGGGATTAACTGAAATCACATGGGGTCATGTGGATGTGCTTAGTAAATATGCAAAGTTGCTACGAAAACATGAATTTTTATTTATTTTTTAAACAAAAGCCTCATTACAGACTGGCTGAATGAATATCCCCAGGGCAGCAATAAGGCCCAATTGATGGGGGTTCCAGCTCAAACAGGTGGCTTTATTTACATCCCCACTCTTCACTTACACACCAGAAACTTTGAAACAGTGACTTAGCCCTCCTATGGCCCAGTTTCCTCATAGGTAAGGTAGGAACAATTATCATATTCATGATGAGTAGATAAGAACTCACACATGTAAAGCATCCAACACAAATCATGATTCATAATACTCAATAGATGTAGAGCTGTTACCAGAAATTATAAAACTTCTAAAATATGGGAAGGAGTGGTCTTGGGGTATACCTGAGGGAAGCTGAGGGAAGCCTTTCCTGGGAGAGCCATTAGCTGAAAGAGGCCTGTCTAATGAACTGGCAATCTCCCCTATGGTGTGCCTGATTCTGAGTCAGTGGGGGAGACCACTGGTCTGGTCACCAGGTGTATTTCTTTTTTCTTTTCTTTTCTTTTTTTTTTTTTTTTTTTTTTTTTTTTTTTTTTTTTTTTTTTTTTTTTTTTTTTTTTTTGATTTTATTCATTATTTTTAGAAAGAGGAGGAGGAGGAGGAGGAAGAGAGAGAAAGAGAGAGAGAGAGAGAGAGAGAGAGAGAGAGAGAGAGAAATGTATGGTTGCTTTTCACCTGCCTCCAGCTATGGACCTGGCTGGAGACCTGGCTTGGAGTCTGGTTATGTGCCTTGGCTGCGGAATTGAACCAGCAACCATTGGGTTCTCAGGCCAGTGCCTTATCCACTCCAGGTGTAATTCTTTGTGCCCAGGTCTAATGTAAGATAATTAACCACAGCACAGCAAAATTTATAGCTGCCATTTTGTAAGGACCATCATAGACATTTTTTTTTCCTTTTCAGGTATAAATTCATTTGACACAACTATAGTTTCACATCACAAAAGAGAAGTTGGCATGCAAAGAACATTATCTTAAAATGAAGCACACACACAAAACAAATGAAGCACAGTCAAATTTGGGATGGATGAAGGTGATAGGGAGGGACAGGTGATGGATCTCAAATGTCAGAACTTCACTTGAAAGAGCTTCTGGCCTGGACATCTGCAATAAGGTCTGGATTGAGACCTGTTCCATTATGAGTGGAGAGGATTTACAATGGAATGACATAGGTAGGTCTTATAACAAGAAAAATACACTGACCTTCACACTACACAGGTGCAGCAGCATAGTGACCCACCACGTGTATGAGCATCAATTCCTGGGGAAAGACCAACAAAATTAATTCGTGTGTATCTCAAGTAAACAAAATCAGTGACATTATTCACATGAAGAACTTGGTGCCTCCATCCCCCACCAAGACAATCTTGGAGAACCAACATGTGCAAAAATGTTTACATGAAGGTCATACACATTTTGGTAAAATTGGCAAAATGTAGCAAGCAAGGTTACTTTGTGTCATGAATAATTTTATTTAAATTAAAATTTTTAACTTTAAGGAGTAATAATCACAGGCCTAAATTTTCTTTTTTATTTTTAGGAAACCAGGATTTGGGATGGTGTCTTCAAGGAGGGAAAGTTCTGTCTACTCCCCTAATCTATCCTCTAAGAAAACAAAAAGCATCCTCATAAAACCTTCTCAACCACAAAGGAAGTGGATCTCCACAGTTAAACAGTTAAAAATATCACTGGCTCATCTTGGTGCCTTTCTCATTTGGGCATGTAATCAAATGTGAAAGACTCAAGAGGGCATACCTCCCCTTACAGGTAGAGTCTAGGAGAATATTCTCCCAAACAGCAATCACTGGTCACACTATCATCACTTTAGTACACAGAAACCATGTCAAAAAGTAGGACTTAACCAAAAAGATACCAGGCACAGGAAAATTGCCGAAGGTATATTACCAGAGTCCTCTTAATCCAAGTATCACTTTAGTTCATGAGTCTTTATTCTGATTTTATAACCTCATCTTTCTCTAAAGTTAAAGTTGCTATAAAAGTAATCAATATAGTCTTATTGCAGAAGAAAGTGGTATATGATGTCAGATTTCAAAAACCCCAGTGAAACCTGTAGTTTTGCTGACAAATGAGTCACAAGCTTGCATTAGGGATGCATAGATTATGGTCTCATCCCTTGTCCAAGCAGATCTGAAAGTAGTGAGGGAGAGAATTTGACTTCCATGTACTAAGATCCTGTTCTGCGCCCAACCCCACGCCGGGTACTAACTTCTCAGTTTTGAAGAAACTGCCTAACATTACTTCTTTAAGATTCCATTCCCTGACATGAACGCTGGCCTCCCAGAAGTTCCTCAGGCTACCCAGATCTGCTCCATTTGTAGGTTATTTCATATTGGAGGTCCTCAGACCCTCCTATGTTCACACTAGGTGCTTGTGTTCATGCCTAAGACCTCAATTATATTGTGGACATTAATAACTCCCAAATTTCTATAAGGAATTAGACCTGATATCCAAACATAACACCCACTGGCATGCAGTGTATAAAAGAGCTCAGAATATTTAACCTAAAATCTGATCCTCTCCCCAGAAGTGCAGACTCAGTGATGATTTCTCCACCTATCTGCTCATTCTCTATCAGAAATATATGAGAAGAAAAGGATCAAAGATGGCGACAGAGTACAGAGCAGTGCTGATGGTGTTCTTGAGTACCAGAGCAGCTGGAGGAGAGGACAGGGAGGGTGAAACATCTTCAGGTCCCTAAGAATTGGAAGGGTCAGCACCTGGACTCAGGGGAGTAGAGCCCAGAGGCTGCAGACACCTACAGGAGAGCAGCCCACAGGTCAAGAATACAACCAGACAGCCCAAATAAAGGCCACACCAAGAACAATAAGTGGAGAAAATCTGGGAGACTGCAACACTGAACTCCACAAATATCCTAACACAGAAGGGTGCTCAACAAAGGAAAGGAAGCAAAGCAGATTAATCAAACGAAAAAACAAAAAACCAAAAGCAAGCAACAACAGACACCCAAAATGGGGACAAAAAGAATCAGTCCATCACCAAAAGGGAAGGAAGAATCCCCAGAAAGACCACAAAATGAAACAGAGGCACACGAAATATTAAGGAATTCAAAACAATGATGACAGAGAAGCTCAATGAGCTTAGCCAGCTCAAAGAAAACTAAAACAACTCCAGGAAAGTTACAAGGAACCTACTGAGAGCTACAACACCACCAAAAAAGGACATAGAAACTATCAATAAGTGCCAGGAGGAAATGAAGAATACAATTTATGAATTGAAGAATACACTAGAAGGAATCAATAGTAGGCTAGAGGAAGCAGAGGACCAGATCAGCGAGTTGGAAGATAATGTAGACAAATACTCCAAGACAGTACAGGAGAATAAAAAAAGGCTGAACAAGTTTGAAGAAGGTTTAAGAGAGCTACAGGACAACATGAAATGTAACAACATCTGTATCATAGGGATATGAGAAGGAGAAGAGAAACAAGGAAAGGAAAACCTGTTCAAAAATGTAATGATAGAAAATGTCCCTAACATGATGAGTGAAAACATTAGTCAAGTTAAGGAAGCACAGAGGGTCCCAATGAAGATCAACCCAAACAAAGAAACACCAAGGCACACTATAGTTAAAATGGCAAATTTCAAAGACAAAGAGAGATTCCTAAAAAGGATCAAGAGAGAAATGGCAAAGAACATATAACGGTGCTCCAATAAGGCTATCAAATGAATATTCAACAGAAATAATTCAAGCCAGAAGGGAAAAGCAAAAAGTATTTCAAGTAATGGTAAACAAAAGCCTGCATCCAAGAATTCTCTACCCAGTAAGGCTCTCATTCCAGATAGAAGGAGAAGTAAGGAGTTTCCCAGACAAAAAAAAAGACTAAAAGAATACATCTCTACCAAACCAGCATTGCAAGGAAAGATAAAGGGTCTGTTATAAAAATAAGTAAATAAAAGAGGAATACAGATAAAAGGGAGAGAATGGCAATGAATAAGTATCAATCAACAATAACCTTAAGTGTAAATGGATTAAAAGCACCAATCAAAAGACATAGGGTAGCCAAATGGATAAGACAACATGACCCACATATATGCTGTCTTCAAGAGACCCACCTCAGAACAAAAGACCGACACAGATTGAGAGTGAAGGGATGGAAAAATATATATCAAGCAAATGGACACAAAAAAAAATTGAGTAGAAATACTTATTTCAGACAAAATAGATTTTACAATGAAGGCCATAAGAAGGGACAAAGATGGACATTTCATAATACTTAAGGGAACAATCCATCAAGAAGAAATAACTCTGGTAAACATATACACACCAGAGAGAGGGAAGATGGCGACCGAGTAGAGAGCAGTGCTGATGGTATTCCCGAGTACCAAAGCAGCTAGAGGACAGGATAGGGAGCGTGAGACGTCTTCAGGACCCTAGGGATTGGAACAGGCAGCATCTGGACACAGGGGAGCACGGCCCAGAGGCGGAGGAGACCAGCAGGACAGTAGATGAGGCATTCCCGACCGACCGGCCTGCGGGCCGAGGTCGGCTCCGGGCAGGGGCGGCTCTGCCCAGAGGGGTGCGTTTGACTGGGGCCAGTTCCGGGCTCCCTGGCGACTGGAAGTCTCAACAGTGAAGTGCGGGCGGCGAGGGCGAACGTCGTAGGGAACACGGAATTGAACTCTTGCAGGGGAGGGACTGTGAGAGACTCACCCCGGCAACAGAGAGAGGAGGCTCCGCGCACGGCTAGAGGCGGAGGAGAGGAGTCCTGCAGGAAGCCGGAGCGGGGGAGCGGCGAGAGGGCCGAAAGCGGAGCTGCTGGGCCACCGGGGAAACAACAGCTAGAAGCCCCTGCGAGGGGGGAGGCCCAGCCCTGCACAAACACCCAGGCCCCCAGGCTCCGCGGGAAATTCCAGGCGGCGAGCCAGAGAGCCAGCAAGCCGGGAACTAGTGGCGGACGACCGGCCATTGCCGGAGACAAAGGCCGCACCACCCACGCCTGGGAGGGGCTCATCGCGGAGGCTGCAAAAAGGACTCTGCGGAGAGCTGATTGGCTTGGAGGCGAGGTGCTCGCCCTGGAAGGGCGGGACAGTGTAGGCGGACCCCGGACAGTGTTGACTGACAGACCCGCCCTCCTCCCAGAACTGCGGGGGCGGGGCCAGTCGACAGAGGGACCAGCAAAGTTGTGGGCTGCCCTGCAGAAGTGCTGGGGGCGTGTCCTGGGCAAGAAACCGCCAGGAGTGGGAGGGAGCTGCCTTCCGGCTCCAGAACACCAGCAGCCCTAAAACCCAGCCAGGCTGAAGAAGGCCCAGCCTACCTGGGGGCAGACACTCAGAATCAGCCCTACTGTGACAATCAGAGGCCCTGCCACGTGCCAAGACTGGCTAGAATATAGACTATAGAATGTAAAGTCCTGACTAAGAAAAAGAGGCAGCATCAGGAAAGGGATTGCTGCCAATTTCAAGCACCTGAGTTATACCTAGAGCAATATGAACTATTAAGCCCCCACATATCCTTTGCAAAAGTTACTCCTCACATATTCTTAATCCCCCCCATACCTCAATCCACCTAAATACCCAAGACCCTCCCCTACTCTCAAATTAAAGTCTATTCACTCTGTGGCTATAACACATTCCCAGTCCTCAATCTAAGTATTCCTCCCTTCCCCAGCCTTTCTAAACCCTTTCTTTATTCTTTTCTTCCTTCCTCTTTTTTTTTTTCTTTTCTTTTTTTCTTTTTTTTTTTTTAATTTTTCTTTTCCTTTTCTTCCTGGTAAAGCCCACAGGTTCTGGCTCCACCTGGACCAATCAGAAATCATAAAGGGGGAACACACAGCTAAAAACTTTCTTTATTAATATTGATTTCTGTTTGTCT
>PVIW01014761.1:0-22165 GCA_004026585.1 Noctilio leporinus
TCCCATCCTGATAAAAGTGCCCCATCTTTTAAATCTTAAGAGTTATATTATCAGCCAATTGTGTTATGAGAGACAACACATACATTTTTACAGCTATTGGCTAAATATAAAACCTTACAAGAAAAATATCTTACCACTTGTGCTGGAACTTGTTCCATTTTTGCAGCAGGAGTTCCTGGTCTTGGGTAAAACTGGTTAATAAAGAGGCTTGGAAATTGGTACTCTTTGACAAGTTTCACTGTTTCTTGAAAATCTTGATCTGTTTCTCCAGGAAAACCACAGATAATATCTGTAGCAATAGTTATTCCAGGAACTCTAAAATATAATGAGACAAAAATGTAATAACTTGGCTACAATCCATAATTATTCTATTTCCCTGACATTATAAATACCATTATTCTTTTCAAAAATTTAATTTAGCTTTAAAGGAAAGGAACATTTACAAATAGTTTTAAAGAGCGGTGAATACTAAGAGTTTATGAAAAACAGTGGACCCCTGTCACCATCAAGACACACCAATTTTAATTCTTTCATTTATTCTTTTCTATTTTAAAATACTTAATCTGCTATTTCTAGATTTACTGGTTTTTAGGCAATATTTACTGACTACTTTAACAAGGTAAATGAGGATTTAGCTCTTTAAATTCCCTCCCTTCACTATATAAACACTGCAAATTTTAATTAAATTCATAGTATTTCCATTGGTGTAATTGCAAAGACGCTGTTCATTGCAGAGCCAACTGGTACACTACCATTAAGTTTCTTTTTTTCACAATGTTGAATTTTTCAGTTAATAACTGCTCTTTAAAATTTTTTTCTTAATATTCTGTGTACCTATGCTAACGCTTTCCAGGGACTCTATTAGGTCTATCAAAAACTAATATTACTTTTAAGCATTCAGTATACACATATTTAGTATCATTGACCAGCTCCATTTCCCCTTCTCCCACTCCTCAAATGTGTGTTGTTTTCATACTGAACCAGCTATAATACTGGACTGTTATTCCTTGGCCCCCTTTTATTCAGTGCTGCTTTTCCTGGATCCTATGTCTACCTAATTCTTGAATATTCTTTTTTTTTTTTTTTTTAAAGGGAAATTACTTCCCTACTCCCTGGTGTTTCTTTTTCTTTATTTTCTTTTTTAGAGAGAGGGGAAGGGAGAGAGACAGAGAGGGAGAGAGACATCAATGTATGGTTGCCTTTCACCTGCCTCCAGCTACAGACCTGGCTGGAGACCTGGCTTGCAACCTGGTTAAGTGCCCTGACTAGGAATCGAACCAGTGACCTTTGGGTTAGCAGGCCAGTGCCATATCCACTGTGCCACCAGCCAGGGCTAATTCTTGAATATTCTATATTCCATAATTCTGTTGGAGCATTGTTTCAGAAATGTCATCAAAAGGAGTGTTGGCAAAATTTTGTTGTTCTTGTCTTAGCATCTCTGAGCTATCAATTCATGATTGATAGTGCATGTGCATAACACTCCAACATGAAATGCACCAGCCATCAGAATTTCATATTGTCCCATTTTTTTTTAAGCTGACAAGGTTGATGACATATCCAGATTCACTCTGAGGACGTATCTTTATATGTGTCCTGCTTTTTTTTGAAAGCTTTTAGGATGTTAAATTTATTCTCAATGATTTTAAATTTAATGATAATAGGCCTTGCGTTAGGTGTTTAAATTTTTGTCGTAGGTACAACCTAGAGACTTTGGCTTTTAGGTTTAGGAAATTTTATGTTCTTTTTTAAGTCATTTCTCTCTCTCTCTCTCTGGGATGCCTCTCTTCAAATATTGAAACTACAGAATTGATTAAGTTTTCCACTGTTATTGTCCATCTTTGTCCTTTTGTTCCATTTTCTGGAAGATTTACTTGAGTTCATCTTCCACCTTTTCTACTGAAAAAATTTAATTGAATAACTTATCTTAAATTTCTCTCATTCTCCAATTTTCACAGTATACTGATTTTGTTTGGGAGATGAAACATTTTTTTCTTATTTCTGAGGATATTAATAAAAATTTTCACAATTTTTTCTCTGCTCAATGAAATTGTGCCTATTTCCTCCAGGTTCTTTTATTTTGATCCCTCTCATTCATGGTTGAGACTTTCCATCAATAAACAGTGATTCTTGCTGCCCTTTATTATTTAAAAGTAAAGCACTAAATCTTTCCATTACAGAGTGACTGGGTAACAAGCTGCCTTTGGTCTGACAGGTCCAAGTGTTAGCATCTTGAAAATCATCTCTCTGTGGCCATTGAGATTCTCAAACAAGCCACAATAGTCTATTGTATATAACAGCACAAGAACAACAACACAACATCAATAGTATTCAAAATTCCAATATTATTCTGAATCCATGAACAGCAAAAATAGCCTCAAACATTTCAAACTGTAGAATGCCTGTCTATATCGATTTTTCTATCACATGCAGTTCTGTAAGAATGAATAAATCCACAACAAAAAATAAAAGTCATGGATCACAGCAGAAATGACACAGAAGAGTCCATCTCTCCTAGGAAATTAAAAAGAGGAAAAAAAAAATCTGGAAACTGCCAGTGAAATACTGCAGAAACAAAGACAATCGATTATTGTGCCAGGCTGTGAATTAGAATAAACTTGGCACTAGATTATGGGGTATTCCCAAAGGAAAGTACCTTACTGATTTCTCCCCACCCCACAATCCTTCTTGATCCAGTGTAGCTGAGTTCAGTATGATGCAACACCTGCTTACTTTGGCTTCAAGGTCCACAGTGAAAAATAAAAGACAAATCTTTACACTAGTCATAATAAATGTTAAGGAAGGAAATGTTCAATGCATGGGTATATTTGATAATCTACCCAAAAAAGTTGACTGATAACAGGGAAGAAGTAGGCCACTATGAACTTGTGAAAGACTTACGTTAGAATTTAAAAGTAAAAACAGTTTAATTGGTTTCAAAGTACTTAAGAATATAAACTGATTACCTGTAACATGTTTTTCAAAATAGAGACTGCACTTTAATGTTAGATGAGGCTCATCTATACATTAACTTTATATATGCAAATGATGCTACTTATGTTCTTAAAAATAATTCAGCTCCTTAAGCGAACCAACAACAAAAATGCTCCTCATATTTACAGTTTAATTTGCTTAGTAAATAATTCTCTTCAGTGCATGAGAAAATAAAATGAGTTTGAAGTGGGCCAAATTCTAAATTACACATGATTTAAGTGGCTATGAAATTATATGGGGTGTAAAATACAATAATATTCCAAATATTTAAGATGCTAATTATGAGTAAATGCTATTTTTGAAAAGTCATGAATTTTCAATACTAAAATTAAAAAAATAATCATTTTCATGAATTTATTAAAGCTGTGAATCTAATGAATATAATTACTAGGCATTATATATATTTAAAACAAAAGACTTTCCATTATTTACATTTTCATAGTAGTATGAAAATTCTACTACTATTCTACTATCTATTCTGAAAGGTAAATGTAGAAATGTTTGATTAGATTAAAAAAACAGAAACTGACCCATTATTTTTGATTTATACAAACTATTTACACTATTTACTGGCAAAATGGGTTTATTAAGTTATTTGGAAATGAAACTAGTGAGAAAGTTTCCAATTATGCATCCACCTTGGCAGAAACAGTGTTTTGATGAGTTAAGAAAGTCTATCAGGACCTGTGAGGAGAGTACTACCTATCTGCTGGTGCTAGTCTAGGATTTAAGGAAGCCGCCAATATTTTAAGTCTTACCTATTTACCTTGAATAAACACACACACACACACACACACACACACACACACATATATCCCATACTATCTTTGAAATACTATTAAAATGTATACTTTAATTAATCTCAAGACTTTCAGTTGAAATTTGGCAAAAATAGGAAAAAGACTGATTCTAGTTCATCCTTTAGATCAATAAATTATTAGCTACAAATTGAACATGTGGAAAAACCAAAACTAACACATATGCTATTATCTCAAAATAATAATATATAAATGATCAGAAAAAGTATTGGACCTATTAAAATTATTAGGCATAAATTAAACACATGATTGAAAAAAAAATCTTTTTAGTCCTATGGTGATTAATTCCAGGACTATTATTCAGTAACTTCCAGGAAAAGCAAACTGGAGGTATCAGGGGGAAAAATATCTTGAACTGAGTGGAAATCAATACATCTAAATATATGGGAAGCAAAGCAGTGCTTTAAAAAATTATGGATTTAAATGTCTGTGTTAGAAAGAATTAAACACAATAATCTAAAATTCCACTTTAAGAAGCTAAAAAAGGAGGAGCAAATCAAAACCAAAGTAAGACAAGGAAAGGAAATAATTAAGGTACAAGAAGCCAACAAAATAAAAAATAGAGAAAAATCAATAAAAGTAAAGGTATATCTTTCAAAATAAAAACAACAAAGGTATCAAACTACTAGCTAAACTGAGAAGAAAAAAGAAGACACAAACAACCAACCTCAGGCATGAAGGAGACAACACTACAGATGGGATCAACATTAAAAGGATACTAAAGTGAAGTGACTCTGTATATATGGGTTTTATTTCTGGCTCTCTATTCTGCTCCATTGACCTATGTGTCCCTTTTCATGACAGTACCATATTGTTTTGATTACTACACCATTGCAATATAATTTGAAATTAGGGAGGGTGATACCTCCACCTTTGTTCTTCTGTTTTAAGATTGTTTTGACTAGGCAGGGTCCTTTGTGGTTCCATAGACATTTCAGAATTCTTTGTTCTAGTTCTGCAAAAATGCCATTCCTATTTGGATGGGGATTGCACTTTATTTGTGGATTGCTTTGGGGATTATGAACATGTTAACAGTATTAATTCTTCTAATTCATGAGAATGATCTATTCATTTATTTGTATCATCTTCAATTTGCAGCCATTATGGAAGAAAGTATGGAGGTTCTTTTAAAAAATTAAAAACACATGGACATGGACAACAGGTGGGATTGACTTTAGGATGAATGGGTGGGTGGGGAGGGGGACAGAGGGGAGCAAAAAGGGGATGGATGTAATACAACAACAATAAAATTTAAAAAAATTTAAAACAGAACTACCATAAGATTCAACAATTCCATTTCTGGGTATATGTCCAAAGAGAACAAAAGCACTAATTTGAAGGTATATATGCACCCCAATTCAGAATAGCCAAAATATGGAAACAACCTAAGTACCTATCAATAGATGAATGGATAAAAATGATGTGGCATATATTCTAGGGGTTCAGAGCTGGTCACCCTATATGTGCCTCTGTGGTATGCAGATTATTTTGAGGTAAAGGCAACTGAGACCCTGTGGTTTCAAGAAAAGCTTGTTTCTCTTAACCACCCAGAAGAATTTAAATTAGGGGCCTTGCCCAGAATTAGAGATTATCAGAGATAACCTTTTGACTTATCTGTATGGCAGGGCAAACTACTAATTACTGAGTATTTATATGTTCCTCTTATCATTCTGAAATGATCTTCCTCTTCTCTGAAGCCCCCAGTGCAATTTCCCTCATCTTTGGTTTAGAATGCCATATAGTCATCACTTAACTCAGGGTTTCTTTACCTCTAGCATATGTGGCATCTCTGCCTCTCTCATTACATGAGATTCCCAAATATATACATATATGAAATGACATTTGGTTGTTTTCTCTTGTTAATCTGTCTCATGAAGATTTAATTATTAGACCAGAAAAAAACCCTTTAAGGGTAAGAAAATGTTTCATTCTCTCACATAATACAAAGGAATATTATTTAGCCATAAAAAGAAGAAAATCTGCCCTTTGCAACAACATGAATGCCCATTGATGGTTACTGCGTTGTAGTGCACAGCACTACTGAAAGGGATTTGAAAACAAAAGCACAGACACTCTGGGTAGTGATAAAGAAAAAATGCTTTATCAGGGGAAAGAGTATAAATCAACAGTAAGACACAGGGAAAGGCAGAAGGAAATTTCAGGGGTAATACATCACCAACTGAGCTATCAGCATCCGAAGTCACAGAGCAACATGGCTGGGAGGCGGAGAAGGGAATCCATCACCTACCAAGCTATTAGCATCTGAAGCCAGAGCTCCAGCTGGGAAGCCCTGAGGCAGGGGTCTTCCAGAGCCTCAGTGGGGACATGCATTGCGTTTACCCCACGGGTGAGGCTTCCGAGGGTTGATCCCTGCTCCCTAGCTTATGTAGATCTTACTAACAATAATTATATGAAGGTAACTGCTTTCTTGCCTGAAAAGAAACACATGAGTCCTTGGCCCCTGGGGATTGGCCAGATTCCGAGAACATGGAGCCACCCTTCCCTGTTCCCGTGTTCAAGGTTGGTACAGTCTAGCTCGGTGGTCCTTACATAACAGCTCTGGGTGCTTTTCCCTTCTGGGGTCTGGTCTGGGACTCCCCCCCGGTCCACTCTTTAGGCAGTACGTGTGCTAAGTGCATTAAATCAGACACAGAAAGACAAATACGGTATAATTTCGTTATATGTAGAATCAAAAAGTAAACACACATACAAAACAACAGGAACAGATTCACAGATACAGCAAACAAACTAGTAGTTACCGGACAGAGCAGGGCTTACAGGGTGGGCAACAGAGGTTAAGGGGATTAAGAAATAGAAATGTCCAGTTACAAAATAAATCATGGAGATATAATCTATAGCATAGACAAAATAGAGTTGATAACACTGTAGTAACTTTGTAAGGTGACATTTATTGTGGGGGTCATTTCATAATGTATATCAATATTGAATCACTATGATGTACATGTAATAGGATTTTATATGTCAATTGCACATCAAAAAAGATACTAAGGGTATATTTTACACCAATAAATTCAAAACTTAGATAAAATGGCTTAGTTACTTGAAAAACATATTATAAAAACTAAAGAAGAAACAGAAAATCTGATGAGTCTTTTATCTGTTACAAAAATTGAATCTGTAATTAAAAAATCTTGCCAAAATAAGAAAAACCACCAACAACCCAGGCCTGGAGGCCACAGGTGGATTCTAGTGAACATTTAAAAAAGAATAAAGCTACTTCTACAGAAACATTTCAAAGGTAAATAAGAAGGGGACTAATTTTAAGAGTCTAGCAGTAGCCTATATGAAACTCAGAAAAAGAAATGAGAAATAAATTCCAGACCAGATCTCTTGTGAACAGGGAGACAAAATATCTTAACAAAATATTAGCAAAAAATGAACCCAGAAACTTATAAAGAGGCTTGCAAGACAAGTTTTTAATCACAAGAACACAAAGTTAGCTTGATATACAAATATTAATTAATACAATAAACCACATTAAAAGGTGACTTAGTAGATGCCAAACTCCAGATTGACAAATCCAATGCTCATTTATGATAAAAACTCCCAGTAAAGAAACAGAAGGAAACTACCTCAACCCAATTAACGGTCTACAGATATTATAACACTTACAGTGAAAGACTGAATACTTTCCCACTAAGATTTCTGTTCTTACTTTTTCTGTCCAACATATTATTGGAGGTTCTACTCAATGCGGACAAGTGAGAAAAAAAATTTAATAAGAAAGAATAGGACATCTTCAAATAAATGCATTTAATAAAATTTACAGCAGCTTTAAATTTATTTTAATAATTTTATGAAAAATGTTCTTAAATGTCCTTGGCTGACAACAGAAAAAACACTAAAACATTTAGATAAGGGTTGAAGAGCCATCCATCCACCACCCATCCATTTAAGTCTCTCTAAATGTGGTATTCTCTGCTTAAAAGAATCATTCTCTCACTGAAAACACATGAGAGGATGGTGTATATTTACAGTATGCATTTCAGGTAGCTAGCCATGCTTATGATGAGTAAAGGTTTAAAAAACACATAGAAAAAGTACCAATGCCAACAATGCCCTTTCTTTATGCCAATCTAGGGTTTTATTTCTTGGCATCTGTGGACTCACTAAATTTACATACAAAATTGTAGGTATACTGTATATTTCAGGGAGAAATTCTGATTTTTAAAGGGTTCTGTGACCCAAATAAAATTGGGAAACCTTTCTGTGACTGCTTTTGGAACAACAACAACAAAATATATATACATACATACATACATACACACACACACATACATGTAATTTTTCCGTATTATATATATGGAAAAGTGGATAACAGGTCATCTTTGACACAGTCAGGGTATCAGACAAAGTAAAATTCATCTGACCAATGTGAGATAATCACCATGGCAGGGGCAGATTTTGCAGAATCTAAAGCTGAGTCATGTGATATTGCTATTTTACTGGTTTGTTTTGTTTTGTTTGTTTCCAAATCAAAATGGTCAGGTATTATCAATGTTATAAAACTTAACCTAAGAGAAAAATCAGTGGTAATAAAACGGGCCCTGATCTGTCTATTATTAGATTACTTGTAGGACGAGAAAAACTGGTGTTATCCTTGCTGTCTCTTGGATTCACACTCATATATTCTGCAGAGTAGGTTAAATACTGGGGGTAGAAGTCCAAAAGGCCCATTTGGATCTTTGGGCAGTGGCTTCCTATTAGGCCCTGAGCAAGGAGGTCTGGACAGGAGATTGGAGGGTGAGAGCAAAGGAAGCTATGGGGGTCTGGAAGTGGTTACCTCCTGTTGCTGAGGCAGCAACCCCCTGGGCCCTGCTGCTGGGCTCTAGTAACACAACCTCTTCCTTTTGTTCTCTTAGTCCCAGTGCCAGTAACAGCTTTCAGTAGCTTTTTTTCTCTGCTTATCTCAACTCCCAATCTTTGCTATTCTACCTAAAGAATTTCCTATATTAAATATCCTCTGGTAGAAATACCTAGCATAGTTTTTCTTCCTACAGGACCTTGATCAAAACAAATTCACCAATGCACATATTCTATTACTTGAATGAGATCACATTTACACAGACCACATTTTCTGAGAATAAAGTAATAAAATTGGAAATAAATGGTAAAAATATAAGTTTAGAAAAGCCTCAACCCTACTTGTTTGGAAACTGAATAAAATAAGAATATAGATGTATTTCTACTAATGAATAGCCATGATCTTTTTCAAAGCAGAACTCATAAAATTTCTGACCTTTCAAGAGAAGTTTAAGCAAACTTGTTACAGGGAATTACTGTCAGGTAGTAACCAAAATCTACATGCTAACAACATGCAATTCACTTACAAATTTTAAGCAATATTCATAATGAAACATAGTCTTTCAAGACCTTTTCTTGAGAAAAATTTAGTAGCAATTAGTTTTTCAAAATTATTCCCTCTTTAAAAGTAATAAAATAACTTTCACTAAGCTAAAAAAAAAACAAAAAACCAATCCAGATGATGTATTTAAATTTGGTAAATTTCATATTTAAAAGAATTTTAAAAAAGCGTTTGTTTTTAGAGAGAGGGGAAGGAAAGGAGAGAAACATCACTATGTGGTTCCCAATTGGGGACCTGTCCCACCTGGCCTGCTACCCAGGCATGTGCCCTGACTGTGAACTGAACCAGTGACCCTTTGGCTTGCAGGCCACTGAGCCACACCAGCCATGGCCAATTTTACATTTTTGATGTAAAAAAGTAGTATGAGACAGGAAAGAAAGAAGAGTATGGCTAACGTGACAAATGATTTGCTAAAGCTTTGGAAATTTTTGGATATCCTGAGAAATCAGAATTAAAAATGGTAAAAAGAAAGTAATATTAAATATCCATAGCAAATACTGACCAAGTATATGGTAAAAATGTTTCTTAAACTCAAATAAATAGTTGTCAAATAAGCCAAATATAAGAGAGGAGACCAGCCTGATTTAGGTAACACCAATTAATTTAATGTCACCCATTACATTTCTAAACCTGGAATAAACCCAAAAAATGCAGTTCGGCTTCAAGCAAAAATCAAAAGAATCATTGCTATTAACTAAAAATTAACCAAGTACTACATAGAAGAAGTTTTTTATCCTATAATGCTATGCTTGTATTCCACAGCAAATATTTTGGAATAAGCACAAAGCCTTATATGAGACCAAAGATATTGCTTTAAAGATTAAAGGTAAGCATAGTGGATAATATTGTTATAACATTTAAAAAAAACTATATTAAAATTCACAGAATTTTTGCACATCTGTTATTAAAATCATTTTATGATATTGCTAGTTAAAGTGAAGGTATTTACTATCTATAGTACTGTTAACACAATTCTTATATGAGTTTTTCTTGTTTCTATAGTAACATGAATTATAAGGTTCAATGCAGCCAGATTCAGTAATGTGTATTTTTCTGTTATGCAAGGTGAAAAGGAAATGAAACATTTCTAACATTCATAAACTGCAGCAAACGTCTGAATTCCATTTAGAGATAAGACGATAATTACTGAAGTAATTAGAATTCTTCCTGGATGGAATTATTTTGCACACAGTGGAAATTCAGATTTGGGAATTGAAAGCAGGGGCCAGAGTATATTCAGCATCAGTAATTAATCACAACCAAAACCAATATGCTATTCTTACACCTTGGAACAAACTATACCTTTTTCTGTCTACTCTGACTACACTATGAAAGAAATTGGTCTCCCATCCTCATCCCTTAAGTCAGAAATATAAAGTGGGTGAAATCATTTTATTCAAGAGAAAAATCCAATTACAGAAATAATCAACTTTTCCCTCTTGCTTTATTTTTTTCATATTTGAAAAGGCATTCACATTAGCAGAACCAATTAAATGAATATCAGGACAGGGCAAAAACTACAAAGTTGGACAAATTTCTTAAATCTTTTAAAATTAAACTGAAAACACACACACTTTCTCCTTCTCTCTCTCTCTCTCTCTCTCTAACTGAAATCTTAGAGACTCAAACCCAGATCATAGCATTATTTAATGGGAAAGCAAAATTGGAAGAAGACAACATTATGGGTCTCAGGAAGAGTAATTTTTAGAGGTATAGAGTTATATATTCATAATGTCTCCGATATCCAGTCCACTATAAATAAGAAATTAGGTAATTTTTTTAACTTTTAATGGAAGTGTTGTCATCATCAAGAAATGGCACTCAGAGGCATTACATTTCACATCTTATGCTATCTTAAAATGCAATTTGTATAGTGTCATAAAAAATAAGTGAAAAAAATACACACAGAAAGACAGCATCCCGTTGCATGCCCCTGAAGCCATTAAATCAACATGTAATTATCCACAGTAACTTTTTAAATACTTTACTAAAACTTATAGCTTGTTTAAATTCAATTGACCCTAAAAATCAGATCAAGGGTTTAGCAAACTATGACTCATGGGTGAAAGTCAGCCTGCTTTTGTAAGTAAAGTTTTATTGGCACACAGCCACACCCATTCATGTACACAGTGTCTATGGTTGCTCTGGCAACTACAGCAGAGTTGAGTAACTGACAGTTGCAACAGAGACTGTGCACACAGAGCCAAAAATATCACCTGCAGAGATTCTAACCAACCAGGCCCATGACTAAGTTTTGTTATTCCCAAGGACATCCAGGGTGAGATTCAGGGGACAGTGGGCTAAATGATGCTTTCCAAAATGTAGCCCTTTTCATTATGAACCTTTCCATTACCATGGAATTCTCACTGATATAATTCAAATCAGAATACTTCCTCCCTGAGCAATCCTGGTGCACAATCCATTGGCACCTCCCCACACTATTCATTTCCTGTGGCCCGTATCTCTGATGAAATTTTTTCCTGAATTTCTTTCTGCATCTCAACTCATTCAGTCCCCTCCTTTACACCTCTGCCATATCTTGCCTGGCACCTTTCGCATTTGTTTCATTGTCTTAAGGCTGCTTGTAAATGATCCATGCCTAGAGGACTAGGATGAGGCTGTGCTCATATTTTCACATTGCAGTCATGAGGAATAGCCTCACAGATATTTGAGGTTCATTAACCGTGATAGGAGAAAAGACACAAGCTGTGAATAAATGAACCCAGTAAAACAATAGACTTTATTCATACCTCCTAAATCAATCCTGTATTGACTATTAGAAATCTCCGTGTTTTACCTTAAAGTCCAAGAAGTGAACTTGCAGCCTTTCTCTACCTGGCAGGGGAAAGAAGTGTCAGGCTTCTCTTTAAGCCACTGGAGCTGGCTTTTTACTTACATTTGGCCTATCATTTCTCAGATCAGTACTTCAAAACAACAGTTGGGTTAGCAAACAGTTTTTTCACCTTAAATTCATATTTTTAGAACACTGGTACCGGGTGAAAGATGATTTTAAATAACCGGAGTTCCTTTCCTGCTTTCCGTTTAAAATTTGGGGAGAAGCGGTTCAAGCTGTAATTCTTGAAGCTGAAGGAAGATTTATGAGAATCAGAGGAGAGTTTTCACTACAATTTTCCATTGTAGTTGCTCTCTTCTTGTTTTGAAGATGCTAAGTCCTGTCATTCAGAAATGGTTTATTACCAGATGGTATGTTCTCAGCAAAGTTCTAGCCAGTCAACATTCAAGCGGACTGCTGTAGCAGAGAGGCAGCAAGTGACCAAGAGGTCTTTCCGTATGAAAATCTCATGAAATATGGGCGTTCATTAGACACTGTAGCCTTTAATGTAAAGGGCCTGTCACTTTTTATGCCACTGCCTGTTGGATCCCCAATCCCTAAACCCATTGTTAATGGAAGAAAACAGGCATGAACCATCTCTGTGAATCTTACTGAGCATTTGCTCTGTGCTAGACACTCTTTTACGTGCTTTTCATGTATCAACTCATTTACCCCTCGAAACAGACTCATTTACTCCATGTCCATTTTACAGATGTGGCAAGGAAAGCACAGAGAGATTGCATAACTTACCTCAGGTCACAGAGCAATAAGCAGCAAAGTCTGGATCTGAATCCAGTCTATTTTCAGCCTGTGATCTTAAACAACAAACTGCCATCCACTGATGGAGGGCTGTAAATATCTGACAGACACACACTTATTCCACAAGTCATCCTGTTTTTCAGAAATTGTAATATCAGGGGACATTGTGGAGTGACTTGAGACACTCATTTAGAAACATGAGTATCATCTCATGATTCCACACTACTAAATAACAAAAACTTAGCATTATCTTTTTAGTCATTTCTCAGTTATGTGGTTATTATCCTCATGTTAAAAAACAAGGTTTAGGTCATTTGTTCATGATTACTGAGCTAGTTAACAAGAGAGAGAGAGCAGGGATTAGGTATTGACTCCTAATGCTTAACTCATATACTTATCCTTTTACCCAAGGAAAAGAAATGCAGGAAAAAATCCTCACCAGATAGAGTATCTGTGCCAGTAGCCAACAAAAAAATATTAATGAAAACCTAGATTTGATCACATACATTATCAGTGGTGCCAAAGCTACAGAAAGGGAGATAGGATCCCATGAGAACAGAAACATTAAGACATAACTAGTCCTTGGCTCAGTGAGGCAATGAGAAAACAAAAAATCTTGTTAATTTTTAACACTTCACATCATGTCCCCAATCATGCAAGGTCTAGAAAGTAGCCCTGATTACATCATTTTTGGCAAACAAATCTCAGGAATTTAGATAACTACTGTGGTGCTTGATACCGAATCCTGGACAGTTTATAGCCTGGCACAGAAACCAAAGTATCCTTATTTTTCATGTAATTCAGATCCAACTAAGGACTACAAAGGCCCACAAAGAATCACATGCTGATATTCTTTTTCCTATGTTACTTCACAAGTATCAAAACAATCCTGTGAGAAGGAAGGGGTGATATGTTTACTTTGCAGAGGTTCAGAGAGGTGATGTATTTGCACCAAGGAATCAGAATTTGAATACTCACCAGCTGTCCTTCAAAACTGCTAGACTGAGTAATTCTCAAGCACAACAGTCCATTCAAAAGGTTTTGTGTTATGATTTAGAGAGAAGTGAAGGAAAAGGTATTTGTCTGTGGCCACCAATGTAAACAGAAAGTATGCGAATGTCTGATGTTGTCTACCAGAAAGGCATCAGGGTAGTAAACTCCACTAAATGAAAGCATGATTTCAAATCAATTTGAATCAATACAACCAATGGTAATTGAATACCTACAACTAAGGGTATTAGAAACAGAATCAGAGTACACTAAAGGGTTGCCCAGCATTTACAGTCACCAGTGGAGGAAATAAGGCCAGGATCAATAGCATATAATGGAGGAAGGTGGGATAAGAGAGGGTGGTGAAATAAATGGGATTATGCACCTTAGAGAAAATAAAATTATGAGTAACACCTAACAGGACATGGGAAGTGAGGCAATTCAAAAAGAAACAAACAAAAAAAAGGCTGCAGAGGTTTGTGGATAAGACACAAACCTCTCTGGCATCCAGAGCCACAGATTTCCACCTCCAAACGAAGAATCTGCTGAAATGGACTAAGTGTACCATCACAAGAATTTACATTCCACTTCAATCTATGTGTGCATTTCTAATCACAGCAAATGCCTCCTTTAGCAAACAGCTTTAAAAAAATCAATTTCTGATCAAAAAAGTAAATGAAAAAACCCTGGGCAGTAAAACACAAGTAATGACTACTTTATCATAGCTGAAGTCCAAGACCCAGGGCTGTGTAGCCTGTGACAACAGGTTTCCTGCACACAGACACCCTGAAGACAACGTCACATTCTCCAGGTAGCCTTGAAGAAGAATTGCTTTTCATTGTGTGATGATACTTTTATAAAATGTGAGCATGAACATTATAAGGACAATCACAAGAAAATAAGAGAGCAAAACTCAAAGGCAAGTGCTGATGAACGAAATGATTTTCAGATGTATGGAAGTGCAAAGCAAATGGTGAAAACACGTGGACATGACATATTCTGAAGTGAATCTAAAATGCTGTATGAAAGGCAAGAAGGTAGGAGTATTTTCAAAAAAAGCATCCATGAGGATAGTAAAAACAATAAATACAGAACCATCAACACCCATATCTTAGGGAATGAAAGAATCTTAAGTGTTCATGTAGTTTACCACTATATTGAAATAATTTCTGTAAAATGTGAGAGAAACATCACTTTTGGGCTTTGATGACTTCCCGAGGATAACTCAATGCAATCCATATTTCCAATGAACTTGATAATCAATATTATCAAAATTAAATTTAATCAGTATCATAGAAGATAGACATTCTAAATCCTAGCTCTGTGTCTTTATAAAAAAAAGATGTTGTACCTGCCTTCAAACTCTTCAGTCAGAGGTAAGTCATGTAATTCTCTACCAGCAGTAGTAGCAGCGGAAGTAGTAAGAGTATTAATAGTTACAGAAAACACTTTCAGGGTACGTGCGATCAATTGACAAAATTCTAGTAAAATAACACACCCCAAAAGTGTTATATATTAAAATAAATTTATTCTTATATATAATACATAAACACAGTCATTATTTTTTTAAGTGTTCAAAAAAGTCTCCATTTGCTGCAATAATAGACTTGATTTGACTTGAGAATCTTAAGCACACTTAAAGTAACTTTTCTTTATCCAGGGACATCATCATGTTTTCAATCTTAGCTTTAAAAGCCTCTTTATTGGAATGAGGTTGTTTATTAACTTCTCTCTCACAAATGCTGCATACATAATAGTCTAAAGGATTTGCATCTGGTGAACTAGGCAGCCAGATTTCCTTTGATCAGAATTCAGGAACATTGACGTTGAAAGTCTTGCACCTTTTTGGCGTTATGGGCTGGTGCACCATCTTGTTGGAAGAAAAAAATGACATCCATTTGAGACTTGCTTCATCCGTGTTACAACTACTTCTCTCAAAATGTCAAGGTAAACATCAGCAGTCCCTTCAAGCCTTGTGGAAACAAATGTGGGGTCATGATATCTCCTTCATTGCTGATAACTAACACCTGACACCATCGCTGTAGCAGGAAATTTCATTTTCATGACAATTGGGGCTTCATTAAGATTCTCACAGAGCCACCTGTTGTGTCTTTGTGTCTTCTGTTGACTATTTGGTCCTGCTGAAAATTCTTTGCATCAGAGAAGAAAATCAGAGGGTTTTTTCCTCTGGGATTTTTCCATTTTCTTAGCAGTGTCCTTGCTTTTTCAAAGTGCCTTTCCTTTGTCTGCTGTGTCATAAACTGCCCTCTTCCAAGAACATATGATCTGTATCTGATATCTTCAGCAATAATCTTGCAAACTGCTGCATCTGACACCTGCAGTTCTCTTGCTATGGAGTGCATTCACTTTCCTGGATCTTCATTGATAAGCCCCTGGGTTCTGTGTACAATATGTGGACTTGTGTGATCCTTGTGTACCGTATGCATTTTCCTTGTTAGTATGGTGACATCAGGATCAGCATCATACACATTCTTCACGTTGTCAATTGAACGTAAGGGGTGTTATTGAAGTGGACGATTTTCTTAGCAGTTTACCCTGAATGCAGTCCAGAAATTATGGTTGATCTCACATTATATTACTTCGATAGGATGGTTGCTTTCAGACTTTAATACTTTATATCTGAAACAATGATGTTAAATCAGAACCTTAGAAACACAGTTTTTCAAAATTAAGGAGCAGCATGTGAAGTAAGGAAATGCAGTTATTGCCAATTGATCGTGCGCACCCTGCATATAGCACCTTGCACCAGGCCCAATTCTCAGTGCTCTCCATATATTAACTCATTCAATCCTCCAAGTACTCCTAATAAGTTAAGTGCTATTCTCATCTCCATTTTACAGATGAGGAAACTGAAGGTCAGAAAGGTTACGCAACTTCCACCAGGTCGCCGTTCGTTCAGTAGTCCCTCTTCATCTATGATTCCACTTTCTGTAGTTTCAGTTACCCGCAGTCAAATAAACTCAGTCTGAAAATATTAAATGGAAAATTCCAGAAATAAACAATTACTTAGTTTTAAATTGTGTGCAATGAGGAACATGTGGTGAAATCTCACATCATCCCGTTTGTCCCTGGACACGAATCATCCTTTAACCCAATGTCTCCTCGTAGTAGATGCTTCCACCTGTTAAGTCACTTAGTAGCCTTTTTAGCTAACAGGTCAGCTGATATGGTAACTCAGGCTTGTATTCAAGGAACACTTATTTTACTTAATAAGAGTCCCACGATGCAAGAGTAGCGATGCTGTGAATTTGGACATGCCAAAGAGAAGCTGTAAAGTGCTTCCTTTAAGTGAAAGGTGAGCACAGTACAATATGACATTTTGACAGAGAAAACATATTTACGTAAGTATGATCACAGCATATTGTTATACTTGTCCTACTTTATTAGTTATTGTTGTTAGCTTCTTATTGTGCCTAGTTTACAAATTAAACTTTATCATAAGTATGTATTTATAGAGATATATATGTCCCACATAAATGCAGACAACAGCATGGTAATAGCGAGACAGAAAGGGGTGGCCATGGGTACAAACGGGCAAACGGGGGATAAATGGGGGATAAATGGGGATGGGAGGAGTCTCTGCTTTGGGCAAAGCGCTCACAATGCAGTGTGCAGATGATGTTTTGTTGAGTTGTACACTTAAAATTTATACAATTGTAGGCACCAATGCCACCCCAACAAATTCAATTAAAAAGAGTATTTGTTTATAAAGGAGCAGGCAGAGGGGTGAATGGTGGTGGTGACAATGGAGGAGGGTGGGTAGGAAATGAATTTACAGTTAAAAGATAAAAGGACCAAGTTATAAGAAATGTTGGGGAGGAAGCTGTAGCTGATTAAATGGGTTAATAACTTTGACTCTACATTTTCCCTAATAAATAAAAACATTAAATGGATAAAAAGAGTATAAAAAAAAAATCTCACCAGAAAGCAAATTATACTCTAGATAAGTATATTTAAAGCTAAAACTGTGTTATGCATATAATTTATTGTATTAAAATCAGTTTTACTGATGAACATGAAACAATAAAGAAATGTGTCTCTGCACATTGACTATGAGATGTTTACAAGTCTGCATGTTACTAAATATAAAAATTAAAAGCTATAACTCAGAAATACATAAAACATTAAGACCCTATTCATCAAAAAATGCTACAAAAACCTTTATCAAATTTCAATGGACAAATTAAATATTACAGGCAAGTATTGGAGGTTATGTTTTTAAATATGAAATACCAAGAAAAATATAATTTTCAGAGTAATAGTAAAAAATCTGAGATAGAAAAATTGTATTTTATTAAATTGGAAATTCAGTTTAAAGAAGTTACATGATTTTAAGCCTAAGTTTTTCATTCAAACCTTCTGTTTCAATCACTTTTTACAAATTTCAATCTGCTGATGGTGTGCATATTTCCAATAAATACAACAGCATGAGATGCCATACTACCAGGACACCTGCTAACATCTTTTATTCATGTACGTGTTCCCAGTACAAAGCAATTATATTATTTCAAATATTTTAAAGTGTTTTCTATTACTGCCTAACATAACTGCAGGTTAGCTCACCGATCATCACTTTCCTTTTGCACTCCCTCTGTTTAAATCTCTGAGAAAAGGACTTCAGTGGAGGTGTTGTCTGTAGAAGTAAATAATAACTCACAAGTAATCTAGGTCTGGTTTACTTGCATCTGATTATAGACATGAGGATACAGCTGCCAATCAAATGTAAGAAAAAGCATGCACATATAGCATTACTTATCCTTGATTCAGCTCTTTTGAAATGGACTTCAGTGCTACAAATTCTGGAGAAGAAAATAAGTGTAAAAGCTAGTTATTATGGCTCTGAAAACCCTGAAATAGTCACTGGTCTCCCATCCAGGGCTCACCATCACTTGGGCAACTTCAGTCTTGTCAGCTTCTCCTCAGCAGGTGTGGGAATCAACATACACAGGAGAGGCATTGGGAAAGTACAACGTGTGCTTCTGTCATATTTCTCTTTATTTATTGAAATGAAAGTCATTTAGATGTAGCTCACAATTGAAAATAGGCAATTAACAATTGCGTGTTATTTACTCTATCCTTTTCTCATTTTACTTTTGCAGTGATGGTAACTACTTAACAGAAAAATATTTTTAATCTCAGCTTGACTTGAGACAGTTATCTCAAAGAGAATAGTCTCACATGAAGCTTTATCTTAGGGGACAGGTCATCAGACCATCGTAATTTTATGACTAAAAAATGGGTGACTTAAGACAAAAAGCTCAACATACTTAAACTTCATTTCTATTCATTCTCTAATAAATACCATCTGGTGTGTACTTTAGGGATATAATAATACCCGTCAAAAACTCCATCGTATTATGAGAACCGGCACCAAGTTGATCTGAAATGCATATTTGAACAGATGTGTTTAAATTACATCTCCATCTATCCACATGCATAAATTCAGAGCAAGCATGTGTTGATTTAAAATGCATAAAATAGGGGATTTGGAGATGCATCAAAAGTGAACAGCATCTCAACGGATCAAGGCTCACATTACGAAAGGTCATTACTAAAAATAAAGTTTGCATTTATTAAGGCTTGCACCAGGGGTCTGTTCATGGGAACAGACTTGATGTTTGCTGCACAAAATCAGCCACTGAAACTACACTAATTTTTTACAACTCCTCCATTTAAATCATTAAAACTGTCATGCATGGCCAGGAAAAAAAAAAAAGTAAGATAGGCATCAAAATCAGTTCATTTACTGACATTGGTTGATATGACTCAGCAGCCCCCCTGCCCTGTTTCAACCATACTTTGCATCTAAGAAAATAATATCTCAGTGATTTCTGTAGACATAATACTGTTCTGATTTCTCTTTTCTGAAAGATATGCTTCTAAAAGTTAAAATTAACTAGACTCATTTTGGAATCATAAAGTGTAATGTTCAGCAAGAAATTAAAAATAGAAAAAAACCCAGTACAAAGGTACAAACCTGAAATGTTCTCTATATTCCACAAGTCGCTAATTTCTATGCTGGCTTTCTACTATCAGTACAGAACTTATTGGTGAGCTGCTAATAGTAGTAGCTATTATCCATTAGGCTAACATTATGAAAAGAAGAAAACTAATTGCTAAGTGACATTCCTAGTTAATATCATCAACAAACATTTAATTCATTATACTACTTTACATGATATACATATATAAGCAGCTTCTGTAGACTCAGGTCTCAATGAAGAAGCTGAATGTGAGAACAAATTAATACTCGTACATTTTTATTCATTCTTACCTAGTGCTATTACTAGAACCAGTGCTAGATATATACCGGACAACTAATATTTTCTTTATTCATAGATAAGAAAAATGAGGATTAATATAAAACTAATAGATGACAAGTTGTATATAGTAGCCATCTTTCAAATAAATATTTAAGATACTATGGCATGTTTGAGTGGTTTATGGAAAAAAACAAAAAAGCCTGGCTGGTGGCACAGTAGATAAAGTACCAACCTGCGAACACAAAGGTCACTGGTTCGATTCCCCACCAGGGCGCATAACCAGGTTGCAACCCAGGCCTCCAGCCAGATCTCCAAGTGGAGGCAGGTGAAAGGCAACCATGCATTGATGTCTCTCTCCATCTTTGCCTCTCTTCCTAACCCTCTCTCTAAAAGATAATAAATAAAATGTTAAAAAAAAAAAAAAAAAAAGGAATAACCATTTCAAAAGGAACTCCAGATCTATACAAAAAGGAGATCTCTGAAGCATAAGAGGTAAATCAGCTTTTTCTGAGTAAACCTAGAAGTCACTTAAAGGCATAGTTGTTTCTACTGAAAGATCCAGAAAGTTCGATGAAGTCTGAATTAATTAACCAAGCAATAGTTATGAAAGCAGCTACTCCTGTCCCCTCAGTCCTGCATTCTATGGAAGGCTGACTTCTATCTAATGCATCAAGCGGGCTCCACACCTCACATACTACAGGCCAGCACAACTGAACTTCCATTCGCTTCTTGGAAGCCCCATAGTTTCTAACCTGACTTTTAAAACCAAAACAAACTTGAGATTTAATTGTTATATATCAGGTTTCCCTTGAGATTTATTTTTGACCAATATAGGACAGTGAAGCCAAATAAACCAGAAAATGGTAAAAACAAAACAGAAAAACAAAAACTGTAAAACAAAACAAAAAGCACCACAATATTCTAAAAGTCTCCAGAATTTGTGAATGACAAGCAAGCAAGGCCCATCCTAATCTATCTCTGGTCTCCTCTCCTCCCATTACCTCCCTCTACCAACACTGAGTTGAGGACAGTTGGCCCAACATCAACAGTTGATCAGAAAACATTTCTATAGTACTGTAATAAATATGGATAGTGACAGGTAGGTACTGGAAATATCAAGGAGAACATTTTGTAGAGGAAATTATCATATTTTAAAATCCATTTAACTGTGTGATTGAAGAGCTTCCACTAACCTTCAATTAGAATTGACTGATATGATAAAAGGCAAATATTGAGAGAAGGATTTCACAGAATTCTATAAATGTCTTCCAAGTGATGATTATGATCAATTAAAACCAATATATTCATACCATAAATTGATATCAGTATTTGGTATTACATATCTGGATGAAAAGACATTTTCCAAAAAGAAATACATAAAATCTCATTTCATGTTGGCAATGACAAATGAATATTAGTAATTGATTTTGATGATAGGGAACATTAAATTTTGAATCCAGTAAGTGAAATGTTGTCTGAAAAAAATAATGTCATTACTCTTACTAGTAAATCTATATTTTAAATATTGTATTACATTATTATTATATTTTTAATTCACCAATAAGAAATTTGTTTTCCAGATAGATAGATAATCCTTGATTTTGTTTCTTGGCCTACAAATTCTAAAATACTATTTGTCTCTTTAACCCTAAACTATATGCTTCTCTAATGACCCTGAATAGTTAAAAAAGAAACACACACACACACACACACACACACACACACACACACACACATAACTATAGTTATCCTCTAAAATAGGAATCATGCTCAAAACAAAGTCAATGGCTACTATATCATTTTTTTGATCAGTAAAGAAAATCATCAGTGTACAGAAAATGCCTAGCAAGGTACTAGGATAGATATGCTTTATCTCAGGGATTGCCTATACTTCATTCTGAATAACTCTATACAGGAAATTTTTTTTTTTTTAATTTTATTGTTGTATTACATACATCCCCTTTTTGCTCCCCTCTATCCCCCTCCCCACCCACCCATTCCCCCCAAAGTCAATCCCACTTGTTGTCCATGTCCATGGTTCCTTTATACTAGGTTCTTGTCTAAGCTGCTCCCCTTCTTTGCTTCTACATCCCCCCTCCCCCCC